>JARYGA010047875.1:0-60941 GCA_030545235.1 Helianthus tuberosus | reverse complement strand
TCAGTACCTGTCACTTAACCTTTTTGGAAAATACGTCAGTTTTCACTGGTAAATACACTCAACCGACTCATTTGAAAAGAGTTTAAGAAAATTGGTTTGAATGCACGTGGCACAAAATATCTTTTATAATTTGATTAAAATGCACAGAGGCAAAATTAACCTTTTTAACTTGGGAAAATTATTTGTATATAATCTTGTATACAGTTTTACTTATTTGTCGTCCGTTAGGGCCGGTTTGTAGGGCCGGACTAGATTAACTGACACGCCACAGGTATAATGCCCACAGGCTATCATCCTCTAAGTGGATTACCAGTTCTGGTATAATGCCCACAAGGATGATACCTCGGAGTGGATTACCAGTTTTTACATAATGCAGCTGTCAGGTGTATGCCTACACCCCGTGCTTAGGTCATGGCCATTTCGTAAAATGATGCTAAGGATATCCGGGACATGGTGATTAACCCCCAAAGGCCATACACCAAATAATACATATTAAACGGGTTGTAAGTACATCAATCACAATACGATTTAAATAACTACACACCCGACCAAGCGGTACTTTTATAGTGCCGTATCCCAAGCCCGTATAGGGAAAATAAGTTAAGAGTATTTACCTGAGCTAGCTCCTGTCTTAAATAGCAAGAATCTAATAACTCGGCCGTATTCACTTAAGTAAGCGTAGGTACCATTTACCGAAATGCTCTAGTCTGGAATGATGGTATAAATAACCAATTAGAATGCTAACGGGTCTTTAATTTAGCCTAAGCTTAGACCGGTTAGTCTTAAGGGAATATACGGTTCAGACGCACGATTAAGCGAAGACCGGAATAGAATGTGGTTTAGACCCGACAAGTTTGAAGACTTGTCTTAAATGGGTATTTCATACACATTCTGGATTTTGAGATAAAACCAATAAGGTTTGACCCGTTTTGGCTAATTTATGTAAACTTGTTACATAAACCGAACCGTACGCGTAATAAGTGTGACGGGTATTCATGAGAGCCATATACAGGTTTCCTAAGTTAATTATACCTCAAATATGTTGTGACATCAGTAAGATGTCTTTCATTATGCCCGAAACGAATTTAAACACAAACTATCCCCCGTAGGGGTAGTTTGGTCATTTTATAGGTTGTAAAAGAGTTTAAATATTTACCTGAGTTAAAGATCTGATATAATCAGCAAAAATACTTATTTTTATAAGTTATAACAGTAGGATAAAGTATATGTGTGAAATCTATCATTTATAACCAACTATGCACCGCAGGGGCATTTTGGTAATTTCACATAAGCCGAAAAGCTCAAAACCGAAGTCTGAGTTAATCTACTTTTTCTTACTGTTAAAATATCATAATTTGCCTAAAATATCAGTAGGTATCAACCCGGGTATGTTTAATATAATTTTAATACATACTATGCGTTAAAAACGCTTAATAAGGCGATTAAGAGCCGTTTACGGGTTCGATACATAAAGCTGATATTTTTATACTTCCAGAAGGTTTAAAATAATTTATTTATCATTTCTAATCAGTAGCAAAAGGTTTGGAGTCGTTTAGATAAGTAAAACTCATTTTATGGCCCGTAAGGGCAAAACCGACAATTACCGGATTAAGCCTACGACTATGTGTTATGCTCAGCCTAAAATTAAATAAAATCTTTAAAATTCCCAAAATAATATATCACATCAGTGGGTAAAAGATTTGATATCAAAAAGTATGTTTAAGTAGGCCATACGCTAATTACGCCATTTTATTAACATGAAGCATTCGTTTTGCGATAATGAGCATAACTCTTAATTTACAATTCAAATTAATGTCAAACTTTGCATACACATTTATATATCAGTAATTAAAGTTTCTACTCTTTTACATTTCCAAAAATCACGTTTTAAGGCAATAAGGGCATAATGGTCAACATATGGGCAATTAACGGAAACATGCATATTAATTGGATAACTAATGAACTAAGGTGTATAATCACAGAGGGTTGTACTAACATGTAACCTAGTCCAATTAAAGCTCTGAGGCATTTCTAAAACATGCCTAAACGGGTCAGAACTGAAAGTCAAAGTGAAAGTCAAACTATGTGACTTTCGGTTCCGAACCGGGTCTAAACAGGAAATTGTCGGGTTGAACATGTTTAGACATGTTCTTACACTTGTTACCAAGTTATAACAATGATCCAACAGGTTGTATATGATCTATAATGTTAATTATGCATAAATAGCATTTTAGTCTTCCTGTTGACTTTTTAAATATAAGTTTGACCCGACTTTTGACCTGGTTAGAGTGATGATCAGGGGAAACCCTTTTGAGGTTTTATTACCCACATAAATACCAACTTATACCTACTTTTAATTCGAGATATGACTGAGCCATTGTTGACTAATCTCGAAGTCAAACCGTAATTACGACGGTTTGACTTTTAGCTAAAATACTAAGCTAAACTCAATTAAAGAAGGACTAGCAGACTTACAAGAGTCCTATGCACGAGATATGATCAGTTGGACCTGCTTGAGAGCTCCAGAATCGATCAGATAAGGCAGAGAATGGTGTGAAGAACAACATTGCACATAATGGCCTTTTTGTCACACCCCAATTTTTCCACACTTTGCCGGTGGGCCCGGTAGGGGAGTAACGTGACATGGTTGGCAACATCATAGTCAAACAACACAATATATAAATACACAGCGGAAGCAAAAGGATAAAAATTTCAATCCGAAATAATGTAACATCAAAGTAATACAACGGAAGTAAAGGATCCACAGGCGGATCGTAAATAAAATAACACTGTTCAACAGACTTTAGGCATCTAAGCTTGCGAGACTCTTTATTGATGCTAGGAGTAACCAGCCAATTCCGATTAGTACCTGCACTTAGCCTTTTTGGAAAATACGTCAGTTTACACTGGTAAATACAATCAACCGACTCATTTTGAAAAGGTTTTAAAATGATTGATTTGAATGCACATGGCACAAATAATATTTTATAACTTGGGATACTTATTTAAATATATAAACTTGTATGGATTTACATGTTTCTTATGCGTTCAGTAGCCCGGATCGAGCCGGGTTAAAGATTAATGGACACACCACTTTAATTATGAGACACTGACAGGTGTGCGCCTACACCTGCATGCTAAGGTCGTGGCCATTTCGTAAAATGATGCCAGGGATATCCGGGACAACGGTCATTAACCCCCCAAAGGCTTTAAGCAAACAAAACAAATTAAACAAGACATCTCAATACTTTAATCATCATTCAATTAAAGATTCAATGCCCCGACCAAGCGGTATTTTATATACCGTACCCCAAGCCCATATAGGGAAAAATAAGTTAAAAGTATTTACCTGAGCTAAATATAAATTCAATCCCAGCCGTATCAAATCAGCAAGTACAGATAGCTTTTACTGGGCTCCTAAATCTGGAACGAAGGTTTTTAATAACCTATTAGAATCCTAACGGGTCTTTGAATTAAGCCTTGACTTAGACCGATTAGTTTTCAAAAGGAAGATACGGTTCAAACGCATGATAAGGCGAAGACCGGAATAGAATGTGATTTAGACCTGACAAGTTCGGAGACTTGTATAATATGGGTATATTATACACATTCTGGATTTTGAGATAAAACCGATAAGGTTTGACCCGTTTCGGCTAATTTATGTAAACTAGTTACATAAACCGAACCGAACGCGTATGAAGCGTAACGGGTAACCATAAGAGTCCTAAACAGGTTTCCTAAGTTAACATGCCTTAAATATGTTGTGATATCAGTAGGATACCTTCCAGTATGCCCAAAACGAGTTTAATCTATAACTAAGCCCCGAAGGGGTATTTTGGTCCATTTAAAGATTATAAAAAGGATTAATTCAACTCCTGTGATTCGGGTCTGAATAAATCAGTAAAATAATTTAATTTAACAGGTTATAACATTTGATGTTAAGTCTTATGAAACAAAATGGTTTTAAACTCAAACTACGCGTATAATACGCGTATAAAGCCGTTTTAAGCGACGTACGGTTTAGAATAGGATTCTAAGTTTTCTGATCATTTAAACAGGCTCAAAACACTTCATTTATTATTTAAAATCAGTATCAATTGGATTTGTGGCAAAAGAACTTGTAAAACTCATTTTATACCCGAAAAGGGCATATTCGGTATTTACCGAATTAAGGCGATAAACCTAGCCTATGATCAGTTTAAAAAAATAATTAAAAATCTTCAAAAATTATAAAATATTATTTAACATCAGTGGGTAAAAGGTTTGGTGTCAAAAATTTGGTTTAGATAGGCTTTATGCTAATGACGTCGTTTAATTAATAAAAGTGTTTATAATTACATCATTAAGCATAACTCCTAATCTAGACTTCCGATTGACGTGAAAATTTACAGACATGTTCAATAATTAGTAACAAAGACTTTTGTACTTTCACATCTTCAAAAATCTCGTTCTACGGTCATAAGGGCATTATGGTCATTATTTAGGCATTTAACGGAAACGTCGGATAGTTAAGGATTCGGGTAGTATAAACGCAGAGGATTATACTAACATGTAACAAGGTCCTAATGGAACTTTAAGGCATGCCTAAACCTATCAAAACCGGGTCAGAATAGAAGTCAAAGCAGAAAGTCAAACTACGCGACTTTCGGCTCCGAATCGGTTCAAAACAGAGATTTGTCGATTCAAACAAGGTTAGACAAGTTATTATACTTGTTTTCAAGTTATATGCATGTTACAACAGATTACATACCTTCTGTATCGTTAATTACATGTTTAATGGTTCCGTTGACTTTTTCGGAAAAAGTTTGACTCGACAAACGACATAGTTAGATCGGGAATCAAAGGGTGCCCTTTTAAGGGTTAATTGTCCACAATATTACCAACTTGTAACAACTTTCGTTTCGAAAAAACTCTGGACCGTTTATGATTTATCGTCAAGTCAAACCGTAATTACGACGGTTTGACTTCTAGGCTATAAACTAAGCATAACCCAATCGAGAAGGGTCAAGAGCACTTACATACGTCTAATGGATGATTGAGAAGTTTTGTATCAGTTCTTGAGTTCCTCAAAATGTCCAGAAGTTGAAATATGCTTGTATGTTGTAATATGTGACTTATAAGTGAACTTTGATCTTTCCAATTTGATGCTAAATGGGTTTAGGATGATCCAAGATGCATGCATGTGTCCACTATAAGCTATATACCAGTATAGACAAGCCCATAGAATCGAAATCCGGTGTTTTAAGTCGGTTATGACAGCAACAGGCAGCTGGCTGTTATATTTCGCGTCTGGCAGTCGCAGGCGGCCCGCGTGGGATCTTTACATATGGGAGGCGGGCCGCGTGGCCCATCTGATCAGGTTAACATGTTTTTCGTTATTGCATTTTGGTCCTTGGTCCCCCGAAAGGTCGTTTTCACTTGTTTTCCAGCATTCTTATCCTTTAATATTGACATATGAGGGCTTTAATACTTATACCCACTTTGTCAAGTCCTCGGGTAACTTCGTGATCACCCGAAAAGCCCTTCTTTTCATTGTTGACGATTCTAACCCTCACACACGAATTTTATCACAACTTTCTCATATGGTAACGAAACTTGGTGAAATTTTTATGGTACATTCTACTGAGCATAATTAATCGTTACAAGGCTTCGGGTTTGCTAAAAGGTCACTCAGAGGTATATCTTGAACATGTTGACACATTTAACCCCCGTAGTTTGTAATCTCTCACTTTCTTTCACAATTCACTTCGTATGATCCATGATCCATTCGTTTAAGGTTATAAACATCATGTAGGGTTATTGTAAAGTATATTTATTCGTTGTTGACACTTTGAACCCTTATATTTACACAGTTTCATTGTTTATCAACTTTAGTCCTTCAAGAACATTCTTTCACACGTTCAAAGGTTATGACACGTGTCAAGACATTATAGGACGTAAATTTTCGAGGTGTTACATCCTCACCCCCTTAAAAGAAATCTCGACCTCGAGATTTGTTAAAATGATGGATGTATAATGGACTTAACTTCTATGACATATCTGGAGTCTTTCCAAGCTCCCAAAGTGACTCTTATATTAGGCGTATGTATCCTTTTGGAGCTTCTTGACCTGTCGATCCTCAATCGATACAGGATGTTCATCACATCATAATTCTGCATATCATTAAGTGATAGTGCTTCTTGACTTATTGGCGGAACACCTCCTTCAGTCACTAGTGTGCAATGTATTTCGAGCTCCGCCAAACTCCTTAAATAGGTTTTAGCTTACAAGCTACTTGATCTTGATACATTCGATTTCCTTCAAATGATTTCCATATATTCAGAGCTTAACTAGCCTGATAATTTAACAATTTTGGTACACCCTTCCTGGGTGATATCTCTTGTTAAACCATTTTCCTTAACAAGAACTTAGAAAGTTTGCTATTTTCATAACTCCTTGATTTCCTGCCGTATACTGGCAACCTACAATCGATTATGGATTTGCATGATCTTATTTGTTGTCTCCCAGGCAACTTTCAGATCTTGTTAATTGGACTTACCAATTCTCTATCTAACAATAGATATTTAACATTCCATCTATACAAAGTCTCCATAGGAGTAGCCTTAATACTTACATATCAATTATTATAGAAAAGCTTATTTTAAGGTGAGATGGTTATTCCAACCACTGCTCAAAACTAAAATTAAGGAATAGCTAATCCTTGCCGCTAGTCGAACAATTCGACGATCCTGGGCAGCTGATGGCAAATTCTTAATCGTTGCCTAATTAGGGTTGCGGTGATAATGCATAAGCAAAATGAACCGTCTTTCATGTCTAACTATACCGAACTCTCAGGATATTGAGTTAGGCTATAAGAATCTATATCTTAAAACTTATTTGACCAGAGTTTTCAATTCTGCCAAAAATGGTACTAGCTGTCTTGGAGGTCTCATAATAATGCAGCCCTAAATGGGATATAACCCTTAACTCTACCTGCCTTTCTGGGGTAAACAGGGTAATCTTAGAAGAAGATGATCAAGATATAAGGAGGTTACAGAGATTTTATAAATCTAAATCTCCAATTCATCCATCTTTGCTTGTGTCAATTAAGTGACACCTTTACGTTACGAGCCCACGAATTTCTTGATCTGGAACATTTACTTGGATAATTCCATCCTGGATATCTCCTCTGAATACCATTAGTTAACTTTAGTACCATATGACCTCTCGGAATACCTTCGTGGTCCCATGCATTAAACCTCCATACTGATCAGGCATGGAAGCAATCTATGGAACTTATTAAGATACACCAATCTTCATATGGCGCTTTTATCATACCATCTGGTATTCGGAATCGGTAGAGATTAAAGAGATATCAAATATATATGCTTTCGCACTTCCTTTTAGAGAGAGGATTCTTCTAAAATTTTATGCCTAAAGGTTTCTGACAAGAACAGAAGAAATGGTTCATATGATTTGCCTGAAGGTTCTACCTTACACTTAACATCTGGGGTTCCTACAGGGAAAAATTTCTAAAAGTTTGCTAAGTTTATGGTCTGGTGAGAGACTTAACAGCACCCGAAACCACATGTAATTTATAGCAATAAATTCACAATAAGGTTTATCTGGTGAAATTCACAATATGAGCTGTCTCTAATTATTCAACAGGAGGGTTAAACGCCTCCATTATTAATCCTTCTAACTTAGCTGTAAAATCTTAGATAACTTTAGGGCAGTCTCAACTTTGACTGATTACTTCTTAATCATTATAACGTGGGTAGCTGAGGTAGATCCATAATGGATTTTTAATGAGTAGGTTTTTAAACCTTAATGTGCCCTCTTATTGCCAATGCTAACCACTAATAATTATGTGCTTTACTAGGGTACTATCTCAGCCAATGAATTAAAATTTGCGACACACTGTCGACAGTCTAGAACTTTTATGGCGAGAGTCAGAAAATTCTTATTCCGTCTTTTCCCTTTTTCGTGAAACGGATATCAGGTTTTTCTAATAAGGTCCCTAAAACTTGGACCGTTCCATAATGTATAAGAGGATCCTACTTGAGGATTTCATTAATGTCCTTACTCATTAAGAGTATTGCCATCAAATGACTGTGATGTATACCTTACCATGTCCTTTCTAGCATAACCACCGATATACTTAATGGTTTCTACTTCATCCTTTCTAGTGTTTAGTCATCATAAGCAAGCCAAGAGTAATTAAAACATAAAGATAAAATCTTGGATTCTAATACTTAGTTAACAGAAGAAGGATAAGTAGGTGACTTATAGTAAGAAGTAAGGAAGTTATTGTATATGTGCTTATATTTAATCGGATTGGAAATTTTCACAAACTAGGCACCTAGCTCGGTTGGCTAGGCGCGCGAAAGGGTGCGGCCTAGACCCAGGTTCAATTCCGGGGACGGCCGGTTCCACCATTTTTTGACGCGGGCCGCGTAAGGTATCACCCAGGGCTTACGCGGGCCGCATGGATCTTCTGATCCGAAGCAAACCTTCAAAATGACAGTCTTGATAATTAACTGCTTCTTATCACCCACAATATGGGCTTGGTCACAAGACGACAAATCCTTACCTATTACTATATAGAGTCCTCTTATTAACGGAACAAGGACAACGGAGAAGGGTAATTCTTAATGGATATAAAACATCCATCTAATATTGCTGAATTAGTCTCTGAGGTACTATCGGCCAATTTTACTTCATACTTAACGCTTAGAGTTTTATCAGGCAGATTTAATGATTTACAATATCTATTGTCTATGAGAGACTTATCTGAACATGAATCAATTAATACTCTAGCATGAGCGTTACTGGTAAAGAAAGTACCTGTGGTGACATTGTTATCCTGAACAATCTCCTGAGCATCCATTTAAGAGCTTCCAGCTTTGGTCTTCTTATCCCCCTCAAGCTTTTTAGCGTATTTAGGGCAGTTGGTCTTAATGTGCCCTTTTCCATTGCAACCATAGCAGGTTGCGTCTCCCAATCCCTTGCAATCAAAGGTCTTATGCTCCCTGGACTTGCAGATTCCACAGGGTAGAGACTGGGATTCATATCTGCATTTCCCGAGGTGGTATTTCCTACAGGTTTTGCATTTGATCTTTTCACTGGTCTGCTGTTTGTCCTTCAAATCCTTCCCAGACTTCTTGGTTTTATTAGGGCAATTAGTTTTGATGTGCCCTATTTCATTGCAACCATAGCAGGTTGCGTCCTCCATCTTCTTGCAGTCCAAGGTCTTATGCTCCTTAGACTTGCATATCCCACATGCAAAATTTCTCGACTGTGTATGCGAGTTCGATCCATACCTGCACTTCCCGAAGTGCTGTTTCTTGCAGATTTTGCATCTAGGTTTTTCACCCGACTGTTGGTTGTTTTTCAATTCCTTGCATTCAAGGGTCTTGTGATCCATTTCTTTACAGATACCACATCCCCTGATCTGTTCATATATACATTTACTGAAGTGTCGCTTTTTCCCGCAATTCTTACATTCGGGTTTAGCCTCCTTTGGCTTGGACTGGTTATAGTTTGAACCGGTCTTACCCTTTTTACAACCTTGAATTGGGGTATCATTGCCCTTTCGTTTGTGATCCCTCAGCACGCGATCCACAACGTTATTTATGGCCGTATTTAACATAGCCTGTAACTCGGTTCTTGTTAAGTTCAGTCTTACTTCATCATTCTGATTAACTGGATTATGGTGAGCTTCAGAGGAGTCAGCCATGGTGAAGCTTTGAAGGTTACTATCCAAGTAGAAACAATTTGTTTAATCATATAGTGAATTGTCGAATTTGATGAATAAATAGCCATGGCGCAATTAAACCATAGAGGCCAATAGATAGAATTTAATTTATTTGATTATGTTTTGCCTAAGTTTAAATAAACCATCTTTGGCATTTAAGAGGAATATAATCCTTCATATTTATTAGACAGGGGACATAAGTCAGGACTGCCAATGTCATACTGACATCTTTTATATATAGCACAAGGGCTTGTTCCAAAGGACTTATGATGGCCCATAGGCCTTGTCACTAGGGAAATTTTAAAACATAATCGATGATTCCTTTGGGTCGGAAGATTTCATAGTTCATTGTCTTAACAAGAAGTTATGAAATAAAACTATCTTTTTCATGTATTCATCTCTTCCCGTAGGTATACATCTCAATGGATGTTTTGATGCGTACATCATGTTCGACGTTTACTAGCCATGATTCCTATTGATCATTTAAGCTAAATAAGGGATTTGGAAAAATTCCTAATATAAGGATGACAAGTGTGATTTTATCGCATCACGGTTATCGGAAGTGTTAACACATTTTCAGGTGTTAACAAGGATCTGAATCTCTTTTTAAACAGATTTTACCATCTTAGCTAGGCCTTCAATCGACATTCAAGCTAGGTCAAACCTTTTAAGATTCTCTTTTAATATCTATATTGGCAGGAAAGGAATGATATTTATTTTATTCAGGATTTTTATCATGAATCCTAATTTATAAGTTAGTAATAGCACAAATGGCCTAGTCGCGTAGACAAGTTTAATTTATAAACCATGATTTCAGAGAATCAAAGCATGAAGGTATTGCTGGCACAACAGGCCTAGTCACAAGGACATTTATAAATTATAAGCTATGATTTCAGAGAGTCAAAGCATGAAGGTTTGAACCTAGTTCATTACCTTTATCTGACAGGGAGTCATCACTACCACTGTCTTTTGGTTCATATGGAAATGAACAGGGCCTGTAGGCGCTATATTACCAAGTATGGTCAAAATGTGATCATCTCAAGTGATGATCTAAACCCATGATTCAGAAATCATTACATTGGGTTAGGAATCTTTTGAAGAATCCATTAATAAGAATGACGTGTGTGATTTTAATGAATCACGTTTGTCAGGAGTGTTAACATATTTACAGATGTTAACAGGGATTCGAATCTTTTAAACAGGTCTTACCATCATGGCCCGGCCTTAAAATGACCCGAAGGCTAGGTTTCACTCTTCAGATTCTTATTAATATTTAACGCAGAACAATCCTAAATTGAGGTGTTAAATATGGATCTGAATCTAATTATGGAACTACCATCTTTGCTCTGCCTCAAAATATTGCGTGGCTAGGTCTCGTCCTTTTTAGATTTTGCCATTTTACATAAAGGTAGATCTTATAAAAGGAATGTCTGAATGGAAATTTAAAGTTAATTATTCCACTATAAAATTAAAATACAGATGTGCCCTAGACGGGACTTGAAAGGAATAGTGTTGTCCTCGAAGGAACTGAAAGGTAATTATGTCCTTATAAGGACTATTAAGGAAACGATTTTTAGCAAAAGGAGTTTCTTCTTCATTTTATTTCTGAATGCCTTCTCCTTGGTTGCATGTTTCGTCCTAGCCGCTGTACGAAGGTCAGCAAATCAAGGCTCCTGGTGTGGAGAATTATTATTACGGCTTCTTCGCTTGGCGACGTATCCAGAATATAAAAATTTTTGGAAGCAAGATTCTATAAGAGGATTGAGAATATTCCTATGTTAAGTCTAGACTCAGAAGATTAAGGAATGTTCAAATGTGTCATTGAGATTAAACACAAAGAGCTAGTGTTTAATTCACTCAATGTTGGCTCTGATACCAACCTGTCACACCCCAATTTTTCCACACTTTGCCGGTGGGCCCGGTAGGGGAGTAACGTGACGTGGATGGCAACATCATAGTCAAACAACACAATATATAAATGCACAGCGGAAGCAAAAGGATAAAAATTTCAATCCGAAATAATGTAACATCAAAGTAATACAACGGAAGTAAAGGATCCACAGGCGGATCGTAAATAAAATAACACTGTTCAACAGACTTTAGGCATCTAAGCTTGCAAGACTCTTTATTGATGCTAGGAGTAGCCAGCCAATTCCGATTAGTACCTGCACTTAGCCTTTTTGGAAAATACGTCAGTTTACACTGGTAAATACAATCAACCGACTCATTTTGAAAAGGTTTTAAAATGATTGATTTGAATGCACATGGCACAAATAATATTTTATAACTTGGGATACTTATTTAAATATATAAACTTGTATGGATTTTCATGTTTCTTATGCGTTCAGTAGCCCGGATCGAGCCGGGTTAAAGATTAATGGACACACCACTTTAATTATGAGACACTGACAGGTGTGCGCCTACACCTGCATGCTAAGGTCGTGGCCATTTCGTAAAATGATGCCAGGGATATCCGGGACAACGGTCATTAACCCCCCAAAGGCTTTAAGCAAACAAAACAAATTAAACAAGACATCTCAATACTTTAATCATCATTCAATTAAAGATTCAATGCCCCGACCAAGCGGTATTTTATATACCGTACCCCAAGCCCGTATAGGGAAAAATAAGTTAAAAGTATTTACCTGAGCTAAATATAAATTCAATCCCAGCCGTATCAAATCAGCAAGTACAGATAGCTTTTACTGGGCTCCTAAATCTGGAACGAAGGTTTTTAATAACCTATTAGAATCCTAACGGGTCTTTGAATTAAGCCTTGACTTAGACCGATTAGTTTTCAAAAGGAAGATACGGTTCAAACGCATGATAAGGCGAAGACCGGAATAGAATGTGATTTAGACCCGAAAATTTCGGAATAATATGGGTATATTATACACATTCTGGATTTTGAGATAAAACCGATAAGGTTTGACCCGTTTCGGCTAATTTATGTAAACTTGTTACATAAACCGAACCGAACGCGTATGAAGCGTAACGGGTAACCATAAGAGTCCTAAACAGGTTTCCTAAGTTAACATGCCTTAAATATATTGTGATATCAGTAGGATACCTTCCAGTATGCCCAAAACGAGTTTAATCTATAACTAAGCCCCGAAGGGGTATTTTGGTCCATTTAAAGATTATAAAAAGGATTAATTCAACTCCTGTGATTCGGGTCTGAATAAATCAGTAAAATAATTTAATTTAACAGGTTATAACATTTGATGTTAAGTCTTATGAAACAAAATGGTTTTAAACTCAAACTACGCGTATAATACGCGTATAAAGCCGTTTTAAGCGACGTACGGTTTAGAATAGGATTCTAAGTTTTCTGATCATTTAAACAGGCTCAAAACACTTCATTTATTATTTAAAATCAGTATCAATTGGATTTGTGGCAAAAGAACTTGTAAAACTCATTTTATACCCGAAAAGGGCATATTCGGTATTTACCGAATTAAGGCGATAAACCTAGCTTATGATCAGTTTAAAAAAATAATTAAAAATCTTCAAAAATTCTAAAATATTATTTAACATCAGTGGGTAAAAGGTTTGGTGTCAAAAATTTGGTTTAGATAGGCTTTATGCTAATGACGTCGTTTAATTAATAAAAGTGTTTATAATTACGTCATTAAGCATAACTCCTAATCTAGACTTCCGATTGACGTGAAAATTTACAAACATGTTCAATAATTAGTAACAAAGACTTTTGTACTTTCACATCTTCAAAAATCTCGTTCTACGGTCATAAGGGCATTATGGTCATTATTTAGGCATTTAACGGAAACGTCGGATAGTTAAGGATTCGGGTAGTATAAACGCAGAGGATTATACTAACATGTAACAAGGTCCTAATGGAACTTTAAGGCATGCCTAAACCTATCAAAACCGGGTCAGAATCGAAGTCAAAGCAGAAAGTCAAACTACGCGACTTTCGGCTCCGAATCGGTTCAAAACAGAGATTTGTCGATTCAAACAAGCTTAGACAAGTTATTATACTTGTTTTCAAGTTATATGCATGTTACAACAGATTACACGCCTTCTGTATCGTTAATTACATGTTTAATGGTTCCGTTGACTTTTTCGGAAAAAGTTTGACTCGACAAACGACATAGTTAGATCGGGAATCAAAGGGTGCCCTTTTAAGGGTTAATTGTCCACAATATTACCAACTTGTAACAACTTTCGTTTCGACAAAACTCTGGACCGTTTATGATTTATCGTCAAGTCAAACCGTAATTACGACGGTTTGACTTCTAGGCTATAAACTAAGCATAACCCAATCGAGAAGGGTCAAGAGCACTTACATACGTCTAATGGATGATTGAGAAGTTTTGTATCAGTTCTTGAGTTCCTCAAAATGTCCAGAAGTTGAAATATGCTTGTATGTTGTAATATGTGACTTATAAGTGAACTTTAATCTTTCCAATTTGATGCTAAATGGGTTTAGGATGATCCAAGATGCATGCATGTGTCCACTATAAGCTATATACCAGTATAGACAAGCCCATAGAATCGAAATCCGGTGTTTTAAGTCGGTTATGACAGCAACAGGCAGCTGGCTGTTATATTTCGCGTCTGGCAGTCGCAGGCGGCCCGCGTGGGATCTTTACATATGGGAGGCGGGCCGCGTGGCCCATCTGATCAGGTTAACATGTTTTTCGTTATTGCATTTTGGTCCTTGGTCCCCCGAAAGGTCGTTTTCACTTGTTTTCTAGCATTCTTATCCTTTAATATTGACATATGAGGGCTTTAATACTTATACCCACTTTGTCAAGTCCTCGGGTAACTTCGTGATCACCCGAAAAGCCCTTCTTTTCATTGTTGACGATTCTAACCCTCACACACGAATTTTATCACAACTTTCTCATATGGTAACGAAACTTGGTGAAATTTTTATGGTACATTCTACTGAGCATAATTAATCGTTACAAGGCTTCGGGTTTGCTAAAAGGTCACTCAGAGGTATATCTTGAACATGTTGACACATTTAACCCCCGTAGTTTGTAATCTCTCACTTTCTTTCACAATTCACTTCGTATGATCCATGATCCATTCGTTTAAGGTTATAAACATCATGTAGGGTTATTGTAAAGTATATTTATTCGTTGTTGACACTTTGAACCCTTATATTTACACAGTTTCATTGTTTGTCTACTTTAGTCCTTCAAGAACATTCTTTCACACGTTCAAAGGTTATGACACGTGTCAAGACATTATAGGACGTAAATTTTCGAGGTGTTACACTTTTATAGTGAAATTATCACCACAATATGTTGACACCAAGGTCTAGCACACACCACAACTGATAAACACTTGTTCCTAGTGCTTAGGGGGTGCCTAGGGGTCGTCCACAAGTGAGAAATACCGGCCAGATTGGTTAAAATCGCGCATAACAGGCTGCTGCCTGTTTTTCTGCATCTGATGTCCCCATGCGGCCCGCCTCAAGTTTACCATATCCGTAAGCGGGCCGCCTGGGCCCTAATAATCAGATTTTTAATTTTCTTTGTTTTGCAACTTGTCCTTTGGCTTCTCGAAAGGGCAAACAAGGTTATTTCTTGCATTTTGACCCCCTTATATTTACCCACAAGGGCTTTAGGGCTTATACCCACTTTGCCAAGTCCCTGGACACTTCCGGTTAACCCGAAAAGTCTTAACTTTCAATGTTAACGCTTTAACCCCCCGTACACGAATTTGATCATAACTTTCTCATACGATAACGAAACTTTATGAAATTTATATCGCGCATTCTAGTGAGCATAATTAATAGTTACAAAGCTTCGGGTTTGTCAAAATGTCACTCAGAGGTATATCTTTAAACATGTTGACACATTTAACCCCTGTAGTTTGTAATCTCTCACTTTTAGCTTCGTATGATCCATGATTTATTCGTTTGAAGTTATAAACATCATGTAGGGTTATTATGAAGTGTATTTATTCACTGTTGACATTTAGAACTCGTATTTTCATATACTTTTCAAGTTTGTCAACTTTAGTCCCTTCAGAACATTCTTTCACACGTTCAAACATATGACACGTGTCAACGCATTATAGGACGTGAATTTTCGAGGTGTTACATGTTTTCTGGGTGTGATTAATTTCATTGTGTATAGACCCCTCTCTTATAGGAGTTTTTTGGCGCGCAGTTTAGGCGGGACTTTTTATTGTAATAAATGATAGTAATAAAGTAACTGTCTTTTCAGTTACTGTTTTTGTATTTACTGTGTTATAGACGTCCCATCCTCTAAGTTTGGCGTTTTTTAAATGGCGTTATGCAGACCCAGATGACAAAATACAATAACGGAGTAAATAAAATATTAAGCAGGAAAAATATTTTTTGTTATTTTTGGCGTTTTGTAAGGAATAAGCATTTTTAGTATTTTTTTTGGTGTTTTGCTAATAAAGGGAGAAATATATCATTTAATTATCTTAAAAAAAACAAAAAGAAGATTACACAGAATAAAAAAAGAGGAAAAAAATTAAAAGCCTTCATCAGAAGGTACTTTATCTGAATAGCATCCATCACTTCCGTCATCTTCTTCCTCCTCGGAGTCTTCATCTGGATCTTCATCCATGTCATCATCTTCACCTTCATCATCTTCTTGTTCCTGAAGATTTTGAAGCCTCCACCTGAACATATCTTGCATTAACTCCAATTTTGAGTCAATTTCTGTGTTGGTGCAAGTGTCGTTATGCAATTCTTCCATGAAACCCAGACGCTGCTTTGTCATGATGTTCTCAAGTCAGTACACTTCCTGCTCTCCGCTGTCGTATGTAACCGTCACCATGTTTATTTCATCATCAAAACGCCATAATGTCATGACAGGGTCTGGCTTCACATCTGCTTTGATTGGTCCAAATTTGCTGGTTAATGCTTTCATAAGCATATGTGTTTCATGACATTCGTTGTCTATAGCGATGCCAATTGATAAAATTCGCCTCTGTATCTCTTCTTCCATTTTCAGAATTGCCCTGACCGTCTTAACATACACCCTCCTTCTGTTGTCAAAAAGCTGGACGTATCGCCAGCTTCCCAGAGTGTATCTCCATGAAACGATTGTTGCCATTTTTGGCGTTTTGGTTAAGTTGGCGTTTTTGGTTAATGATTTTTTTTTGCAGAAAATGGTAGATTGAAGTGATTATGGAAGCTATGTTTTACCTTGTTTATATAATGATGTTTTTGGCGCGTAATTTAGGAGGAAATTTCTTCTAATAAATGTTAATAACTGAAATTCAGTTGCTGTGTTGTTTCATCTTCCTGTAATATTTAACGCGTTTTATTACTAGTTTTTGGCGTTTTGTTTTTAATGGCGTTTTATTTTTTTTTTTTTGTATGGAGTTTTATCATTTGATGGCGTTTTGAATATGAGCGGTAAAAGACCCATTTACCCTTAATGAAGCGCGTCCCACATAATAAAATTGTTGTTATTTATGAAAACGCCACCGCGCAATCTAGTCCATGGATTGTTTTGATCGGACGATCCATAAGCGTTCTCACCGTTCTCACACTTTTCACCGTTTTCTCTAAATCCTGACCCTATATATATATATATATATATATAAATAGGTAGAGGATCCTGTACATTAATCCAGAAGTGTGAGAAGTGTATTATAACACTATATAACACCATATAAACACCGTATAATACTATGTAACACCATATAACACAATATAACACTATGTAACACTATATAACACTATAAAACAAATACAACATTATATTTTGTCTAATAGCATGTCTATGATAGATGTATAGTGTTATATATTGTTATATAGTGTTATAATACACTTCTCACACTTCTGAATTAATGTACATTATCCCTACCTTATATATATGGGACCGCTAAAATGAAAACCACCCCCAGTTACGAGAACCGCGAGAACCACTCTCCACCAACCAGATAATGACAACCAAAAGGGTAATATAGTCATTTAATCAAAACCATCAAATCATCTCTCTCTCCTCATTAAAGTCACTTTTTAAACTCTTTTCAATTTCTCTATTTTCACATTTCTCTCTCATCTTTTTGTTATTTCGTAAAAAAGTTTTTGTAAAAAAAAAATTGTAAAAAAAAGGAGTAAATTACGATTTTGGCCTCTGTGGTTATATCACTTTTACCCCTATTAGCCCAAAATAGATTTTTTTAACATTTGTGTCACTATGGTCTCTATAACTAACTATTTTGGCCCTTGAGTGTAACTCAACCCATTACCTTGAGTCTAACCACAGGGGCCAAAATCGTAATGGTTTGAATTAGACTCAAGGGCTAAAATAGTTAATTTATAGACCATAGGGGCACAAATGTTAAAAAATTCTATTTTGGGAGAATAGGGTAAAAGTGATAAAACCACAAGGGCCAAAATTGTAATTTACTCAAAAAAAAGTTTAAAACCGTAAAAACAGTTTTCGTAAAAAATGTAAAAAAGTTTAAAAACGTGTGTCTAAAAAAAGGTTTTTGTAAAAAAAAGGTTAAAACCGTAAAAAAGTTTTCGTATAAATTTGTCTTTTGTAAAAAAAAATTATGAAAAAAAATTTGTAAAAAAATTTTGGTAAAATTTTTTTTGTAAAAAAAAGTTTTAAACCGTGAAAAACGTTTTCGTAAAAAAAAAACGTAAAAAAAGTTTAAGAAACATGTGTGTAAAAAAAGTTTTTGTAAAAAAAAGGTTAAAACCGTTAAAAAAATTTCGTATAAATTTTTGTTCTTTGTTAAAAAGTTTTTTGTAAAAAAAGAAATTGTAAAAAGTTTTTTTTTGTAAAAAGAAAGTTTAAAACCGTAAAAAAAAAGTTTAAAAACGTGTGTGTAAAAAAACGGCGCATAAATACGGAGCGAAAAAAACAGGGCGTAAAAAATGGTGCTTAAAAAAAAGCACGTAAAACACGGGGTGTAAAAAACGGCGCGTAAAAACGGGGCGTAAAAAACTGCTAGTAAAAAACCGGGTGATAAAACGACGCTTAAATACGGGGCGTGAATACGGGGGCGTAAAACGGCGCGTAAAAACGGGGCATAAAAAACGGCACGTTAAAAAATGACGTGTAAAACCGGGCGTAAAAAAACGGCGTGTAAAACTTGACGTAAAAACGGGGCATAAAAACGGCCCCGCCCCATAGGAGGTGTTGGGGGGCATCGCCAGGCCAGGCTGGGCCTAAAGTCTAAACGAACCCCACACCGAGTAGCCTAACGTCATTTTTTGATAATGGTTATTGTAAGGCCTCCTAATCCAAGATCTCACTCAGCTAAAGCCACCAACAGGTGTGCGGAATCCACCTGATGAAGAACCACTGTAGATGAAACACTAGAATGCAAGATTTGTGAGAGAAATCAAGAATACACTGAGTATTCTTGATGAAGAAGATGAATGACGTCACACACACAGTAGCCGCCAGACAAAAACACACACAATGATTAGGGTTAGGTGCACAAACTTTCACACAGAATCGCCACCTTGTCTATTCCATATTAAAGTATATATACAAGGCAAAACCCGGACTTTCAAGACTAACTAGAAAGCCCGGACAAAACATATAGCACAAAGCTCAGACCTTTTGCCTAGACAAAACTCAGACAAAAGCTACACATACAAAACTCTGACCTTAGTCCTATACAAAAAACTCTGACTAAGGAAATCCTCCTAAAACTTGGACAAGTTGTCCCTAGGAACATCTTGGGACTAAGTTTGAACAAAAGTACAATAAAGACCCTAATAAATTGGGAGACATGCACTTATCACCAAAAGTGCATTAACAGTTATTTTGGTTAAAAAGATACCTTTGGTCAAAAAGATTTTTTTGTCCAAAAGTCTTTCTTTTTGGTGATAAAGACAAAACTATAGAGAAATGTCATCATTTTCCCTATTTTTTTTAATTATAAATACTTACTTTTACACAATTACATAAAAGTAAATTATCTAAAATTAAGGAAAGGTAAGAAAATTTTAATCTTATATATTTTGAGTACAAATCTTATCTTAATTATTATAGCCGAAGATAACCAGCTTTAACATTTTTCTGTTATGATCATAGTTGTTAAAGTTATCGTCTCTTGCGTCTAGGCCTATTTTTCAAGCGAGCCAATGCAATTGCGTTTTAAGTTGAGACAATTGCACTTTAATTCTCAAGTGTATGGTTCAGACGTAGGTTCCAGCCAGATTTCTATTTTTTATCTAATGAAAACTACTTTTCTACACCAATATTTTAGAACTTTTGGTTATTAATAGATGATATTAAATGTTATATAATAACTTTTGTTTATTTTATTTGAAGAATCTTATTATACATAAAATATTTTTAATTCTTATTCATTATGCGCATTTTTCTCTCATGCCTTGGCTTTTTTTGTGCCTTGGCCTCAGGTGAGGCCTTTGCGCCTAAGGCCTATTAATAACTATGGTTATGATTATGATTGGTGGATGTCATTTTTCTGTTATAATAGGAAGAAAATGTCGGTTAGTTTGCTTGCTTGTATGTTGCCATTTATACGGTGTATGTTAGCTTTGGATTTTTTTTTTCTTGTTTTTTTTTTTTTTCTTACAACAGATGGAACTTTTATGTTGGTTCAGTTTGCGTAAGTTGAGGTTTACGCATGTTTTACCAAAATTATTATTATGTTATGTAACGGTTTTTTTAAATATATGTTTTACCAGAATTATTATTTATTCTATTTAAACTAGAACCTACTTAGCGTAACCGACTTTTAGTATGCACATCAGGTTAAAGTTTGAAAAGCAGAGAGCTTTCGGATTCGGCAGTGGCACGTGTGGAGACTACCCGGCAAGAGACTAACATCCCATACTATTGTATACTCTTACACTATGTATGTTTTAAATTATTAGTTTAAGAACTATTTGCTAAAGAAGTAAATCCAACGAATGAATCTCCCAGGTCTGGGGCTTTTCAACAAGATTTTGGATGAAACTTCCTTCAGTTATTACTCTTTAACTTTTAAAGGCTTACAAAGTATGTAGTGTACAATTATGTAGATTTAAAATATATTAAAGTAGGTTAGAAATTTGTGTATTACACGTGCTGAATAAATATAATTTTATGTACTAAGTAATATAAATATAATTTTATATAGGGTTATTGGATTTTAATAATCATAAGTTTCACCAGTTAGCCGATAATAATCCCAACTTTAAAAATTCCCTGCAATAATCTCAACTTGTAAAAGTTTGGCCGCCATTGATCCTTTCAAACATATAAGACTTTGGTCTCCTCAATAGATTCAGTTACACCTAGAGACTCCTTAATTGATTTAAGTGCACCTATGTTAGAAAAGGATTAATGGCTGCCAAACTTTTACAAGTTGGGATTATTGGATGGAATTTTCAAAGTTGTGATAATATCGGCCAACTGGTGAAACTTAGGATTATTAAAATCCAATAACCCTTTTATATACTAAGTAATAAAAAGTTACACCTTTAAAAACTCGTAAATTGCAAGACTGAATAAACACATGTATTGCATGGCTTAAATACAAATAATGTAATCAATTAACACAAACAATTATCAATATATTTTTTTGGAAAAAATGAACATTTGATGTATTATATACTTTTTACAACATTTTACTTTGTTTTTTAATTATTATTAAATTAGAAATTTGTGTATTACATAAATTATAACATTTTACTTTATTTATTTATTTATTTATTTATTAATAGTTTAGAAACTATGTGCTATATGAGATTGAATCAATTTTATTAAAAAGTTATTAATAAGAAGAAAAACAAAAGAAAAAGTTAAGAAAAGAAATATTAAATATATAAGAGATAATAAAAAAAAGAAAATAAAATAATTATATAGCGATAATCATTGAAATTATTATTAATAAATAACCCGTTATATTAATCAATATACTGATTGACAAAACGATTTATTTGTATTTATTATTTGGATATATTATTCAGATGTTTCTTAGCTAAAAGAACACACAAAAATATATAAGAATAATATATGTCATGTAAATAAGTGAGAATGAGAGGAATTAAAAAAAAAAAGCCGGTGGAGAATAATGAAAATCGAATGTATTAATATTTTATTAATATAATTGAAAGATAATTTTATATGAAGTGAATAGATTATTTTTATATATCTTTGAATTTTAGTCTTATCACTAATTAATATCTATATATAATGAATATTCTAAATTATAAAAAATAAGTATTTATAATTAAGTATGAGATAATTAAGAAGGGGATAATGAATATTTTTAATTATATAAAATGCATATTTATAATTTAGTATGAGATAATTAAGGAGGAGAAAAAGGCGGGAAAACAACAAAATAGATAGATTCAATGAATGACACGTGTCCATTATAGGTTTACTTTATTATATGTACTAGCGTTAAGACCCGTGTGCAAACACGGGTCGTTTCTTAGAAAACCATGCATAACATATATTGACAGAACATATAGATATGTGTATAGATATTGTACCAAAGCGTGTTATCTATTATAGCTAAAAGACAACTATAAGTAAATATAAAAGATATTTAACAAAGTTAATAAAAGATGTCTAATAAACTTAATAAAATTCATCAGATACATATGATTATTTCCATTCTCTTATTCATAAAAGAGAGTATCCACCCATTGACAATATAAATTGTTATAAACATAAGTACATATGAAAGATGTCTAACAAACTTAATAAAATTCGAATACAATTTAACTTTAACAAACATTAACTAAGAACATACGATCACCTGCCTAAACAACACATATCAAACCTCACTAAAAAATTTGTTACCCAGCAACACGTCCTTCGCTACATGTTGTGATCGGGTTAAATATGCTACTGCCAACAATGTAACAGCTGCTGATCCAAAAATCTCCCTATACAATAGATGATACGAAAACTCTTCTTTATTACTGATTTTTATTTCTCATCAACATCTCCCTGATTTGTCCTTTGAATTGTAGTTCAAAGTCCAGGGAGAACATGTCTTCTTCATCATCCCTCTCAAGTTGAAGGTCCAATAAATCTTGGAGATCGTATGCATTCAGATTATATGCACTATCCATTTTAATCTCTTTAACACGACCATCTGATCAAAGTCAATACTTGGGTTTTTGAGCATGACTTCCACTTTAATATTTTTGGATCAGCTGGTTTTCTTGGGCAAAGAATTATTGAAGATGAGTTTGGTGATTGTGGTCTGCTAACTAAATTTGCAATTGATTCTGTGACAACTGTCAAATTTGCATGTTTCCGTACAATTATTAAATATTGATTACTGCTTAATGACTGTGCTGAATTACAATTAATTACTTGAATTGCTTTCTGATTATTACCATATACATATATGTGCATTACATATTGCAAATGACATATCATTGGTTGCATGCAAACATATTGACATAAATGATGCACAAAGCACAGTTAACACAGTTAACTGACAAACCAGGAAAATGCTGACGGAGTTCAGTACATAGACAGACGTTGTTTTGAGACACAGTATGAGCCATAAACTAAGTACTACACTAGTATAGAGTGTAGGGAAGTAAGGACCACAAAACTGCTTTTCTAGGTGATAGTTTAAGTGCCGGTAAGTGCCTAAAACTCACCCAAAGTGCAGAATTCTACAAAATTCAGCATTTATCAGCATTTTAACAGGCTAGTAATATGCAAAAATATGACTAAATGGTCCTGAATGCTTTTATAAGTATCGGGAATTAAAAGTGTCACAAAAGGGTACATACAGGTCACTCAACGGTATAATTTGACACTTTAACGAACCGGTATCTAACCGAACAACCTGACACTACCCGAAACATCAAAATTTTACTAGAAACATTGTTTTAATGTTTCTGAGTTAGTTATGATCCCCAAACATCATAACACCCCATACAAAATATCTAGTAACTAAAACACTTAACTTACACTTGGTTTTGAAATAGATTACAACTAATTGGTTGAAACTTACACTTAGACCCCCCCCCCTTTTTGTCTACGGTTATGGGGGTGGCCCCACCACCAAGATTTCCTTGATTTGTTTAGATATCCTAATTGATCTTGATATGTACTAATGAAACATAATATCCATTGGACTAAATGTTGTTGGATGTGAGTTTATATTAACCTTAAGATCTTAATCATTCATCTTCATCACATTTCACTTTCACCCTTCTCCTCCCCCTCTCTTTGGCTCTCGGCCAAAACCACCACCACCTCCCATCATCATCATTCATCTATTCTAAGGCCATACAAAGGTGATAGGGTGCATAAGGAAGCTTGGTCGCATTAGAAGTGGAAGGACCTTTCTTACTTGCTTTTATCCACCACATTTATCACTTTCATCTTAAAATATCACAACTTGGAAGCAGATTTACCGAAACACCTTAAAATGACGTGATTACCCACACACTTAGATGGATCTTGCACGACCGATTTTTATATACAAAAATACTTATTTTAAGATTACCTAACTTGATGTTTAACACCTTATTAAAGAATGTTCACAACCCTTAGAGATTTTTCAAAATGATAACTCGCACATAGAAACAAGAAAGCAAAATCTTTTTGATGTGTTTTTTTTTTTTTTTTTTAAACGGAATAAAGAAATTAAACCTACGAACGTATTTACACTAATTATCTTTTTGTGAAATCGGAGCAAAGGGATCATATCGGTTTTTCTGTCATTATCCAACACAAGAAGCATAGATTATCAGTTTAAGCTTTTAGAATGATATTAACAGTTCAAGACGTTCAACGGTATTGTGGTCCACTTAAGCTTTAGCACGCTTTCGAACACTGTTTTCGAGATATGCGATTAGGTGTTTTAATAGCTGACTGTAACTATGTTTACCCACCTCAGAATATACTCCCGTATCAAGGTATGCACGAGAGATCATCTTACTAGTGAGTATACCATTTATCATCTGTTTTTTACGTATAAGCTAATGTGAGATACTCACTTATTTGGGATTGAAAACAAGTCCTTTGTGATAAAATCACTTATTGAGGAGGAACTTGAATTTCAGATGCAAAGGGCACAGGAGCAAGTCCGTGAACAGGTTAGTACCATCGTACAGACAAAGAGACGAACTTGACTCCCGCATGATTTGTGGGACATGTGATTGTTTATCACTTATTTGGGTCGAATGCATCATGTATTAAGGATATTTACACGTATGTATGGTATCATGGAAGATCTAGACTTGCGTCCCCGTTATTTTCGGTAAAAGAAACAACCATGATACCCAGATGATAAACAGCATAAAGACCACGTATCTCAGAACCTCTGCAATCTATCAAACGAAATTACGGTACCAAGACCATATATCCGAGAGATGTACCACACAAGTTACGCAGTTCATTATGTTTATATACCAAAAACAGGTTCTTATTGACGCGTAAAACCTACCGAAGCAACGTATAATGAAGCTGTCACAGTTAACGGTTAATTTTATATATTACTATAATCCTGCACCAGATACGACTAACCGATGTACTATCATTTCCCTTATATCTCAACACGACTTCATTTTAAATTTTTCAAATGTTTTTGTATTTTTCTTAAAATTTATCCTACAACTAAGTAAAATCTTTTTGGAGTTTTTCAATTTTTGGAAAGCGGTAAGAACTGTACAGAAAAGATAAAATAAAGTTTCTAAGCGAGTTTTGAAAAGCATTTTACTCGGGGTTGATCATGCCAATCATTCGGACCAGATTCTCAAATCTAGCCCGATCGAATGTCTTAGTAAACAGGTCGGCAAGATTATCCAAGGTGTCTACCCTAACCACTTCTATTAAACCCTTCTCAGCACAGTCGCGAATGAAATGATGCCTAACATCTATGTGCTTAGTGCGTGAGTGATTAACAGGATTGTTAGTTATGGAAATGGCAGAGTTGTTATCGACAAGAATAGGAGTTCGAGTAAAATTCAAACCGTAGTCCCTCATCTGCTGCTGAATCCACAAGACCTGAGCACAACAGCTTGACGCAGCAATGTACTCGGCCTCGCATGTGGATAACGAAACGGCAACTTGCTTTTTGCATTGCCAAGAGACAAGACGGTTCCCAAGAAGTTGTGCGCCGCCAGATGTTGACTTTCTGTTCATCCGGCACCCTCCGAAATCTGCGTCAGCATACGCCATCAAATCCAGACCACCTTCAGCTGGATACCACAATCCAAGCTTAGGCGTCCCTTTCAGATATCTGAAAATACGCTTGACTGCTTTCAAGTGAGACTCCTTCGGAGTTGATTGGTACCTAGCACACAAACAAACAGAGAACATAATATCTGGTCGTGAAGCAGTAAGATACATCAATGAACCTATCATTGCTCGATATAGAGTCGGATCCACTTCAGGATCTTTCACATCATCGGATGAAAGCTTGATATTTGTCGGGAGAGGCGTGTCATAGGGTAAGCTATCTTCCAATCCAAATCTTTTGAGAATCTCGTGGACATACTTTGTCTGATGCACGTACGTCCCGGTTTTCCCTTGACTCACTTGAAGACCTAGAAAGAAAGATAACTCGCCCATCGCGCTCATTTCAAATTTGGACTTCATCACCGCTTCAAACTCACGACACAATTCTTCATTTGAAGAACCAAAAATTATGTCATCAACGTAAATTTGCACGATCAGAAAATCTCCCCCTTTCTTCAAAATGAACAGTGTGGAGTCAATCGCACCACGCGAGAACCCATGCTCTAATAGATGCTTTGACAACGTCTCGTACCATGCTCGAGGAGCCTGATGGAGACCGTAGAGAGCCTTGTCCAACAAATAGACCTTGTTGTCTAACCCTGGAGCTTCGAAACCCGGTGGTTGGGACACATACACAGTTTCATGCAATTTCCCGTAAAGGAAGGCGCTTTTCACATCCAACTGATAGACTTTGATACGCATGTGTGCAGCAAAGGCTAGAAACAAACGAATCGCTTCCAGTCTTGCCACCGGTGCATAAACTTCGGTATAATCAATCCCTTCCTCCTGATTGAAGCCTTGAACAACCAACCGTGCTTTGTTTCTGACAACGACACCCTTATCGTCTTTCTTGCACTTGAAAACCCATTTCGTGTTGATTGCATGTTGGCCCTTTGGAAGATCGACCAAATTCCACACCTTTAACTTGTCGAACTGAGCTAACTCTTCTTGCATCGCCTCACACCAAGAATTATCCTTCAGAGCCATTTGATAGTTCTTCGGCTCTATCTGAGAGATAAAACATTCATGGAGGCTAAGATTGTAGATTTCTTCTTTCTTGATAGCAGAGAACAGACACTGCATCTCAGAAATACTCCTTCGCGTTTGCACTCCCCCATTTGGATTCCCAATAATATTATCAACAGGATGATGAATATTTGTTCTTGGAACTGGGATTGCCGGAGCTTGAAGATTGTTTCCCAAATTCGATTGAATCTCCCCCTCAACAGTTGCATTACTACTAGAAGCTTGATCATTTCCAGAAGACACATTAACATTTGGATATGCTGAAAAATCAACGTAAAGATCATCACTTGTAGTTTGAGCAGTTGCATTGGGGATCTGCTCAACAACAACTTCGTTTACGATCGAAGAATCAGCGACTGGAACATTCGAAGACACATTAGTAGGAATACTTGCTCTCCAGCTTGCATCCACTTCATCTTTGTTCACAAGATGTGTGTAGACAACCTCCGAATCTTCTTCTGAAACATCAGGAAGATCAAATGAGTCAAATAATTTTTCATAATCATAACCACTTTTGGGACCGAATTCGGACGGTGGAGGATCAAAACTCAAAGGAGTTATGTCAAACACGATCTCCACTGTACGCTTCTTAACGTTATAAACGCGTTTGTTTGGAGTTCCATTGGCATAACCCAAAAAGAACCCAACTTCACCAACTTCCCCCATTTTAGGAGTATCTTTGGTGCGTTTGATAACACATTTGATCCCAAAAGGTTGAAAACCAGATAAGTTCGGTTTCCTATTTTCAAGCAATTCATAACACGTTTTATCTTCTCTTTTGACAGTAAGCACATGATTTAACACATAACATGCAGTGTTTACCGCCTCGGCCCAGAAGAAAATTGGCAATTTTGATTCAGAAAGCATAGTTCGGGCCGCCTCAATTAGGGTACGATTCTTCCGTTCTGCAACTCCGTTCTGTTGAGGAACATATGGAGCGCTGAACTGATGAACTATTCCCATTTCCCGACATAACTCATCCATATAATGATTTTTAAACTCAGTGCCGTTGTCACTTCGGATTTTCTTAATAGGAAGTGAATAATTTTTCTCAAGTTGTTTGAATAAGTCTCTTAAAATACCAGCAGTTTGATCCTTTGTTTTTAAGAAAAATACCCATGAGTAACGTGAGAAATCGTCAGTGACAACTAAGCAATAAGACATCCCACCAATGCTAGCAACATGGATCGGGCCGAAAAGATCCATGTGAAGCAATTCGAGTGGTTTTTGGATTGAGTTAACAGTTTTCGGTTTATGAGGCTTTCGTTTGATTTTTCCTTTTTCACATGATTCACATTTGTTGTGCATATTGAAACTATGTAAAGGAACCCCCAACACTAAGTTGTTTTTCACTAAGTGGTTCATTTTTCGCAGATGCACGTGGCCCATTCTCCTATGCCAGAGATACGATTGATCTTCAGTCGCCTTCGAAAGTAGACATGTCACTGGAGCAGACGAGTTAACCAACGGGCGCATGTCCATGACATATGTGTTATTCACCCTTGGAGCCCTCATAACGATCCAATCTTCAGGGACAACAAATCCCGAACGCAAAACGAAGCAAGCTTTATCAGTGAAAAGCATCGTGTACTTGTTATCACAGATTTGAGAAACCGACATCAAGTTATGCTTCAGTTCTTCAACGTAGTTCACTTTATGCAGCGTGATTTTCCCATTTGACACAGAGCCTTCACCGGTGATGTAACCACCCTTCTCACCAGCAAAATTCACATAACCACCACGAAATTGTTTAAAATTGTTCAATAACTCTTTATTTCCTGTCATGTGTCTGGAACAGCCACTATCGATATACCAAATATAGATAGCCCTCTTCAGCTGCTCCTACACTCCCCAACAAGAAAGTTTAGTTAGAGTGTGGGACCCAAGCCATGATGGTCTTGGGTCGTCCCGATTCATCAACATAAGAAAACTCTTTGAAATAACCATCATTGCCATTGTGTCCTCCATTTCCATTTCGGAAATTGTTGGAATGACTCCCCGCAAATCGTGGATTATACGGAGTTGACGATCTGTTGGTATAACTAGAGTTTCCATAATCTCGGCTTCCATAGTTTTGGTATCTGTAATTTTGATTCCTGGATGGCTCAAAATTCCTACCAAATCTAGGAACATCATCGTGTCTTGAGAATGATCGTGGATGATTATCTGAATGCTGTCTTTGATTTGAAAATCGGGGGGGTGACGCATTTCGGTCATTAACGAATCTGTTCTGTGCATGAGATCTAACATAGTTGTTGCTCGAACCTCCAGAACGTTGGTCATTCTCATGTGTTTGGAAAGTAACATGATTTTGTCGTCTGTGAGGGGTTTTCTCACGAGTATCATGTTTTTGAGGTGAACTTTCCGATCCTTCAACACGATTAACAACAACTGGTTTTTGTCCGTGATCCTGTTTTTGTTGTGATTTAACATTTGGTTTGACAACTGGTTTTACTTCTTGTTTAATCACTTTGTTTTTCTCAACCTTCTGATTTTTACCATTTTTCTTTTCAACATTAACTGATTCATTTTGTGGTTTTTCAACAAAAGGTTTCTTTTGATCAGGATCAACAAGAGACTTACCCTTGTCATCTGGACAATCTGCTGCTAAGTGTCCTTTCCCACGACACTTATAACACTTGCGAACTTTCGCAACATTCTTTATACGTTCCTCATGACTGGTCGAAGATGATGAGTCGTTGGTGGAATTTTTTAAAATTTGGTTCACAAACTGAGAGTTGGAACCAGTTTCGATCTTTACCTCTTCTTTGACAAAATCCTCCCCTTTAACAAGCTCAATTTTAGGGATATTTTTCAAAGACTTTTTAGATTTCCCACGTGACTTTGGTATTGACTTCACATTTTGAACTTGATTAAACATTTCCAAAATCTTATTGTTTATCAAATTTTCAATGTTTTTAAGATTTACTTCATTTTTCTTTGAAACTCCACTCATCTTCGACTGATCTGAGTCAGTAACTTCATCTGGCTCAGATTCTGACTCACTTTGCGGTTCAACCGTCAGAGGAGTCTTTGGCACAAAATTTGCCAATTCAGGATCAATGCTTGGCATCGATGTATAATTATGGTTCACCGGTGGAGGCACATTCTTATAACCGATGCCGAACATTTCTTCCTCAGATTCTTTGAGACGTTGGCTGTTAATACAGAAATTCATCACTTCAGATGAATCCCTGAACTTTTCAATTTTTCGTTGCAAGTCTAAAATCAGATTATCTTTTTCCAAAATGATTTTGTTCTTTTCCAAAACACAATTTTGATTCATCTCAAGTTCCGATTTTAATTCCTGATTTTTAAGATTTCCCTGAGCCACACGTCTCTCAAATTTAGAGATATCATTTTTCAGCGCTTTTATCTTAATTCGGTGTTCTTTATCCGAATTAGACAAAACAGCAATGAGTTCTCTGGATTTTTCTAAATCTGCAATTAAGTTTGTGTTATGAAGTGCATATCTATCAATCTTAGTCACAAACTCAACACATCTAGCACATCGCTTATCTACAGAAGATGATTTTACCTCAATGCCAGCCATGAATGCACAAGCTTCGTTTTCTCCGGATTTTTCTTTCAACCTTTTAGCTTCTGCATCCGCAAATTGCTGCATTTCGGCTGTGGAGATGTTGAATTCAAAGCGTTCTCCCTTTTCTCCGTCTTCTGTTTTGCTAGCCTTTTCAACAGACTCTTCATTCGGGTTATCTTCATTCTCAGAAACATTTCCCGAATTTAACTCTTCCCCAAGAACCTCAGCTACAACTGCAAGTTCCTCAATGCTAGTCTCTTCAACAATCTCTTCACACATTTCTTCAGCTACCACCGCAAATTCCTCAATGCTAGTCTCTTCGACAATCTCTTCACACACTTCTTCGTTGACAATTTCAGCTATAAAGGCTTGTGACACGATAGCTCCTGAAATGTCTTCCAATGCACAACCCCAGTCGTAAGGCTCAGTCACTTTTTGTAAAGATTGAGCCATCATAGCATTGTTTGTTGACGGTGTAAGATTTTCAGAGCCACTTGGACGAGCACTTGAGTTTGAAGTAGTTGCTGAATTGTTGTGAGGTCTTGAGTTGTTTCCTTGAGAGTTGTTTTCTCTGTTCGATCTTTCCATCTTCGGCTTCCGACAATCACGTGCGAAATGCCCGTAGATGCCGCAGTTGTGACATTTCACCTTTGACATGTCGACTCCCATTCGAGTCTTTATATGACCTCCTATGAACTTCCTACCTGTCTTCAACAGAAACTTCTTCGCTCTACGGACTAACAGTGCCATATTGAGTTGTAGATCAAGTTCTTCCATTTCGTCTTGATCTATCTGATCAAAGTCCTCATCGAGACTTGACGGTTCAACGAGCTTTCCAAGACAGAAGTTCTCGTAGGCAGTCATGAAGGACGCCAAAAGGCTCATGTTTTCTTCAATCAACTTTAAACAACTTGCATCTACCTTTGGAATGTTCAAGCTTGTCGCTTGAGATTTCTGAGCTTCACTGGAAGAGTACATTCCTTGATTGGAATTGGTTGTTCCGCTTGAGCTAACATTGTTGCTTATAAAGGCGTGTTCACTTGCAGAACCTTCATTCTCCGAATACAAAGCAACACCGACTCCACTATCATTACCCTTCTCCATTGGTTTCGAAGCCTTATATAACTGAGGATCCTGGATCTTCTCGAAATCAGATGCTTGATCTTCCAAATTCCAAGCATAACTCTTCAGTTTTTGTACAACTTCTTCCAATGAAAGCTCTTCATAGAGAACACCTTCTCTAATCAAAGCGGTGTACATATTCCATTCTCTGGAGAGGCAATTCAGAAACTTCTCAACCTTCTCAAATTCAGTGTAAATACCTTCTTGACTTCTTTCAAGTTCGCTCAACAAATGATAAAATCGGTTCACGGTGTCATCAAATGATTCATTCTTTAACGCTTTAAACACAACGAATTGAGTCTTCAACCGTTCGAGTCGTCGTTTCTTGTAAATTGCATTTCCTTCATATCGCTCGATCATGCTATCCCACAACTCCTTCGAGGTATTTCTCTTACGGAAAGTATGAAGTATCGATTGTGTCATAGCCATCGTTATCATTGACATAGCTTTCTCTTCATAATCAAAGAATTTCTTTTGGTCTTCAGTGAGAGCCAAGTACGTATCAATCGTCAACGTACGTATTGGAGTAGCTCCACATCCTTTAACGATACACAACCAAATCTTGATGTCTTTTGCTCGTACATATCTTTCGAAACGATCCTTCCACTCAGGAAAATCAAGCTCGTTTATCAACAAAGGAGGTTTGTCGTTACTCCCTACCTCAGCATTGTGCTTGAGGTTTTGCACCATTGCAGTGAGATTGTTGTTTGCCATATCAGAAAAACAACAGCAGATTTCCAAGCAAGTACTGTGTCACTGAAAACGAGTGAAGTGTCTGAGCTTTTTTAAAACAGACTGTGTAACCCGGATCACAAAAACCTGAAATAAACACAACAGAAAAACTCGAACACTACACTGTTAGAAATTTAAACTCAGACTCTCTAAAAATTCGGACTTAATTAAGGACTCTAGAAAAATCAGACTCTACCAAAAATCGAACTAAAGCTATTAAAAGTCGGACTCAAATAAGTGAAAAGTTCTGACTCTCTAAATATATAATAAATAAAGAAAATCGGACACTCTTAACACCTAGAAAGTTCGGACCTAACTAATGGAACCAGAAACTTGGACACTGACAAATTAAAACTCGGACTCCCTATCTTAAGCGGTTAAAACTCGGACTAATAAATATTTAAAAATACGGACACTAAGGGAGCTGAAACTCGGACCTAACTAGGTCAAAGGTCGGACTATTCTACTCTCCTTAATACTCGGACTCAACTAAAAGATATAAAAATCGGACACTAAAAAATCGGACTCACAAGATAAAGCTCGGACTCAAGTGACTAACAAGATAAGGTTCGGACTTTAACTATTAACTAATTAAAATTGAAAGTCGGTCTTTAAATCAATAAACAAATAAGTCAGACCAACAAAAACTTAGACTCAACAAGATAAAATTAAAAATCGGACTACCTAACAGAACATAAAAGTCGGACACCTAATAGACATAAAAAGTCGGACACTCTAATTTGACTTCACCCTCGGACACCTACTAAACAACTTAAAAACTCGGACCTGACATAACCTGAAACTCGGAACAAACTATATATAAAATTCGGACTTAATATCAATAATATTAAAACCAAGAAGAACTCAGATACAATAAAGAAGACAAAGTTCGGACCTGGGAACTTTCTTAAAACTTCGGACCAAATAAAAATAACTAAAAAAGGTCGGACTAACCTAAATAACTAAACAAAAGTTCGGACAAACCTAAAACTCAGACTATTATAAAATTCGGACAAGAGTTTCTCAAAACTCAGAAGAGCCAATCTCCGGACTATCTCCCCAATGTGACTACACACTGGTTCAACAATACCCCGGAGACACAAACACAAACTGTAAACCACGGACCAAGCTTTCCAAAGATCAAACTCAGAATCTTTTTCTCCTTCAAACTCTGTATGAACAAGAAACAAAAAACCCCTGTAAAACCCAGATGAAGAAAACACTAAAAACTCACTAAACTACTCAAAATCCATCATCAAATCACTAGATATGAATGAAGGATCATGAATAAAACACAAAAACTCACTAAACTCTCACTAAACCCAATCAAAAGATGAACTTTTCTCACCAAAACCTTCAAACTAAGAACACCTACAGTAGTATGAGCACACTGCTCTGATACCACTTGTAAGGCCTCCTAATCCAAGATCTCACTCAGCTAAAGCCACCAACAGGTGTGCGGAATCCACCTGATGAAGAACCACTGTAGATGAAACACTAGAATGCAAGATTTGTGAGAGAAATCAAGAATACACTGAGTATTCTTGATGAAGAAGATGAATGACGTCACACACACAGTAGCCGCCAGACAAAAACACACACAATGATTAGGGTTAGGTGCACAAACTTTCACACAGAATCGCCACCTTGTCTATTCCATATTAAAGTATATATACAAGGCAAAGCCCGGACTTTCAAGACTAACTAGAAAGCCCGGACAAAACATATAGCACAAAGCTCAGACCTTTTGCCTAGACAAAACTCAGACAAAAGCTACACATACAAAACTCTGACCTTAGTCCTATACAAAAAACTCTGACTAAGGAAATCCTCCTAAAACTTGGACAAGTTGTCCCTAGGAACATCTTGGGACTAAGTTTGAACAAAAGTACAATAAAGACCCTAATAAATTGGGAGACATGCACTTATCACCAAAAGTGCATTAACAGTTATTTTTGTTAAAAAGATACCTTTGGTCAAAAAGATTTTTTTGTCCAAAAGTCTTTCTTTTTGGTGATAAAGACAAAACTATAGAGAAATGTCATCATTTTCCCTATTTTTTTTAATTATAAATACTTACTTTTACACAATTACATAAAAGTAAATTATCTAAAATTAAGGAAAGGTAAGAAAATTTTAATCTTATATATTTTGAGTACAAATCTTATCTTAATTATTATAGCCGAAGATAACAAGCTTTAACATTTTTCTGTTATGATCATAGTTGTTAAAGTTATCGTCTCTTGCGTCTAGGCCTATTTTTCAAGCGAGCCAATGCAATTGCGTTTTAAGTTGAGACAATTGCACTTTAATTCTCAAGTGTATGGTTCAGACGTAGGTTCCAGCCAGATTTCTATTTTTTATCTAATGAAAACTACTTTTCTACACCAATATTTTAGAACTTTTGGTTATTAATAGATGATATTAAATGTTATATAATAACTTTTGTTTATTTTATTTGAAGAATCTTATTATACATAAAATATTTTTAATTCTTATTCATTATGCGCATTTTTCTCTCATGCCTTGGCTTTTTTTGTGCCTTGGCCTCAGGTGAGGCCTTTGCGCCTAAGGCCTATTAATAACTATGGTTATGATTGGTGGATGTCATTTTTCTGTTATAATAGGAAGAAAATGTCGGTTAGTTTGCTTGCTTGTATGTTGCCATTTATACGGTGTATGTTAGCTTTGGATTTTTTTTTTCTTGTTTTTTTTTTTTTTCTTACAACAGATGGAACTTTTATGTTGGTTCAGTTTGCGTAAGTTGAGGTTTACGCATGTTTTACCAAAATTATTATTATGTTATGTAACGGTTTTTTTAAATATATGTTTTACCAGAATTATTATTTATTCTATTTAAACTAGAACCTACTTAGCGTAACCGACTTTTAGTATGCACATCAGGTTAAAGTTTGAAAAGCAGAGAGCTTTCGGATTCGGCAGTGGCACGTGTGGAGACTACCCGGCAAGAGACTAACATCCCATACTATTGTATACTCTTACACTATGTATGTTTTAAATTATTAGTTTAAGAACTATTTGCTAAAGAAGTAAATCCAACGAATGAATCTCCCAGGTCTGGGGCTTTTCAACAAGATTTTGGATGAAACTTCCTTCAGTTATTACTCTTTAACTTTTAAAGGCTTACAAAGTATGTAGTGTACAATTATGTAGATTTAAAATATATTAAAGTAGGTTAGAAATTTGTGTATTACACGTGCTGAATAAATATAATTTTATGTACTAAGTAATATAAATATAATTTTATATAGGGTTATTGGATTTTAATAATCATAAGTTTCACCAGTTAGCCGATAATAATCCCAACTTTAAAAATTCCCTGCAATAATCTCAACTTGTAAAAGTTTGGCCGCCATTGATCCTTTCAAACATATAAGACTTTGGTCTCCTCAATAGATTCAGTTACACCTAGAGACTCCTTAATTGATTTAAGTGCACCTATGTTAGAAAAGGATTAATGGCTGCCAAACTTTTACAAGTTGGGATTATTGGATGGAATTTTCAAAGTTGTGATAATATCGGCCAACTGGTGAAACTTAGGATTATTAAAATCCAATAACCCTTTTATATACTAAGTAATAAAAAGTTACACCTTTAAAAACTCGTAAATTGCAAGACTGAATAAACACATGTATTGCATGGCTTAAATACAAATAATGTAATCAATTAACACAAACAATTATCAATATATTTTTTTGGAAAAAATGAACATTTGATGTATTATATACTTTTTACAACATTTTACTTTGTTTTTTAATTATTATTAAATTAGAAATTTGTGTATTACATAAATTATAACATTTTACTTTATTTATTTATTTATTTATTTATTAATAGTTTAGAAACTATGTGCTATATGAGATTGAATCAATTTTATTAAAAAGTTATTAATAAGAAGAAAAACAAAAGAAAAAGTTAAGAAAAGAAATATTAAATATATAAGAGATAATAAAAAAAAGAAAATAAAATAATTATATAGCGATAATCATTGAAATTATTATTAATAAATAACCCGTTATATTAATCAATATACTGATTGACAAAACGATTTATTTGTATTTATTATTTGGATATATTATTCAGATGTTTCTTAGCTAAAAGAACACACAAAAATATATAAGAATAATATATGTCATGTAAATAAGTGAGAATGAGAGGAATTAAAAAAAAAAGCCGGTGGAGAATAATGAAAATCGAATGTATTAATATTTTATTAATATAATTGAAAGATAATTTTATATGAAGTGAATAGATTATTTTTATATATCTTTGAATTTTAGTCTTATCACTAATTAATATCTATATATAATGAATATTCTAAATTATAAAAAATAAGTATTTATAATTAAGTATGAGATAATTAAGAAGGGGATAATGAATATTTTTAATTATATAAAATGCATATTTATAATTTAGTATGAGATAATTAAGGAGGAGAAAAAGGCGGGAAAACAACAAAATAGATAGATTCAATGAATGACACGTGTCCATTATAGGTTTACTTTATTATATGTACTAGCGTTAAGACCCGTGTGCAAACACGGGTCGTTTCTTAGAAAACCATGCATAACATATATTGACAGAACATATAGATATGTGTATAGATATTGTACCAAAGCGTGTTATCTATTATAGCTAAAAGACAACTATAAGTAAATATAAAAGATATTTAACAAAGTTAATAAAAGATGTCTAATAAACTTAATAAAATTCATCAGATACATATGATTATTTCCATTCTCTTATTCATAAAAGAGAGTATCCACCCATTGACAATATAAATTGTTATAAACATAAGTACATATGAAAGATGTCTAACAAACTTAATAAAATTCGAATACAATTTAACTTTAACAAACATTAACTAAGAACATACGATCACCTGCCTAAACAACACATATCAAACCTCACTAAAAAATTTGTTACCCAGCAACACGTCCTTCGCTACATGTTGTGATCGGGTTAAATATGCTACTGCCAACAATGTAACAGCTGCTGATCCAAAAATCTCCCTATACAATAGATGATACGAAAACTCTTCTTTATTACTGATTTTTATTTCTCATCAACATCTCCCTGATTTGTCCTTTGAATTGTAGTTCAAAGTCCAGGGAGAACATGTCTTCTTCATCATCCCTCTCAAGTTGAAGGTCCAATAAATCTTGGAGATCGTATGCATTCAGATTATATGCACTATCCATTTTAATCTCTTTAACACGACCATCTGATCAAAGTCAATACTTGGGTTTTTGAGCATGACTTCCACTTTAATATTTTTGGATCAGCTGGTTTTCTTGGGCAAAGAATTATTGAAGATGAGTTTGGTGATTGTGGTCTGCTAACTAAATTTGCAATTGATTCTGTGACAACTGTCAAATTTGCATGTTTCCGTACAATTATTAAATATTGATTACTGCTTAATGACTGTGCTGAATTACAATTAATTACTTGAATTGCTTTCTGATTATTACCATATACATATATGTGCATTACATATTGCAAATGACATATCATTGGTTGCATGCAAACATATTGACATAAATGATGCACAAAGCACAGTTAACACAGTTAACTGACAAACCAGGAAAATGCTGACGGAGTTCAGTACATAGACAGACGTTGTTTTGAGACACAGTATGAGCCATAAACTAAGTACTACACTAGTATAGAGTGTAGGGAAGTAAGGACCACAAAACTGCTTTTCTAGGTGATAGTTTAAGTGCCGGTAAGTGCCTAAAACTCACCCAAAGTGCAGAATTCTACAAAATTCAGCATTTATCAGCATTTTAACAGGCTAGTAATATGCAAAAATATGACTAAATGGTCCTGAATGCTTTTATAAGTATCGGGAATTAAAAGTGTCACAAAAGGGTACATACAGGTCACTCAACGGTATAATTTGACACTTTAACGAACCGGTATCTAACCGAACAACCTGACACTACCCGAAACATCAAAATTTTACTAGAAACATTGTTTTAATGTTTCTGAGTTAGTTATGATCCCCAAACATCATAACACCCCATACAAAATATCTAGTAACTAAAACACTTAACTTACACTTGGTTTTGAAATAGATTACAACTAATTGGTTGAAACTTACACTTAGACCCCCCCCCCCTTTTTGTCTACGGTTATGGGGGTGGCCCCACCACCAAGATTTCCTTGATTTGTTTAGATATCCTAATTGATCTTGATATGTACTAATGAAACATAATATCCATTGGACTAAATGTTGTTGGATGTGAGTTTATATTAACCTTAAGATCTTAATCATTCATCTTCATCACATTTCACTTTCACCCTTCTCCTCCCCCTCTCTTTGGCTCTCGGCCAAAACCACCACCACCTCCCATCATCATCATTCATCTATTCTAAGGCCATACAAAGGTGATAGGGTGCATAAGGAAGCTTGGTCGCATTAGAAGTGGAAGGACCTTTCTTACTTGCTTTTATCCACCACATTTATCACTTTCATCTTCTTGAGTTCATCCCTAGACATAGAGCTAGTAGTAAGGCTCTTATAATCCCTTGTTACTTCTTATTTAGTTGGTTACAAGATGATGTATGATGCAAATCATGAAGAACACTAATGGACAAAAACATAATCTTTAACATAAAGCTCTAAACTATCATGAACTATGTTGTTTAGTGTATGTATGATACTTGATTGTTATTTTCTTGAGATTATGATGTTGATCATCATATGAAACCTACTAGATTGTGATTAAACACATGATCTAGTAAGTTAGGGTGATGACCTTGTGAAAAACCAAGATGATCATACCTTATGTTTCTCATGAACTTGAAAATGAAAATGATTTTGTGAATGATGAAGTATGTAACATGTTACTAGTCATAAACATGGATGATTTCAAAACTAGTTTCTCAAGAAACTAAAGTTATACACAAGATTTACATAATCATGGATTTTAAAGAAACTAACCATGTTTTAGTAGTGAATCAAGTATAGAAACACGTTGTTAACAAGAAAAATACAAGGAGACTGGTTCTCGAAAAATCATCATACAAGTTGTAAAAGACTAAATTTTTCAAGAATAAGATGTACAAACAAATAACCACATTTTTAAGGGGAGACTTACTTAACAACATAGTAAGTTACTACAACTTTTTATAAAAGATCAAGTTCATGTTGTAGTATAAATTGTATAATTTTGGCAATTGGTAAGTGAATGTTGTTTGTTGATGATTGTAAATTGTTTGTGATGATTTTAAAAGAAAATGATATGCTTTGATAGCATGGACACCTCCATTTTTAGGGGAAACTATGGAAAATTTTTCTCAAAATATAAACACTTAGAAAAATATTTTCAAACAAATATTTACAAGTGTATTTTGACCATGAGTTTTCGATATAAACTTTGCCATATTTTTTGTTACAAAAATACAAATATTAGAGGTTGGTTTTTGTAAATAAAAATAACTAAATATGTATTTGAAAGATATATATATATTTAGAAGACACATGTGTGTGATTACTTGTATACTTTGTGTGATAGTTATATTATTTTAGGATTTGAAATAATATAACTTAACAAATACCAAGATATTACAATCTAAAATATTACCAAATGTCTCAAGGAATAAATATACAAGTTACGCACACGATATTGTGAAACCGAACGAAAGAATGTAACTTACAAAATATTCCGGAAAATATGGTTATAAGTATATTTTTGGTAAATAATATTTTGGACACCGAAAGAATGAAAATGGGATTTTCATAATTATCACAAAGTCATATCATATTTTGACAAGAAGGAAATATATAATTTTTGGCGATTAAAAATAAATATGTTTTCTTGGAATTATTAAGAAATATATATTTTTTTTGGATAAACTTGAAATACATTATTGGGATAAAATAAGTTTAAATACTTTCTAAGTGAGACTTGAAAGTATATTGTTTAGGGATTACAATATTTTTGCCGAAAGATAAATTTTGAATAATTTTTCTAAGTGATATTCCTTAAATTACATATTTTAGAAATATATATTGGCAATGTTTTTATTTGGAATAATACACCGGAATACGACACCGATGCATGGCAAAATACAAGAATACGAATACACATGTATGAGATACCCCCATCCTTGGGAAGGAAATACGAATATAAATACTTGAGAAGTATTGTTACAAAAATATTGTTTATCAATTATTCCAAAATTTAATAAATATAATTTAAGTTAAAATATTAATTATTTTAACAAATAATTATATACTTGGAATGATAACGAAGACACTTTAAAACGTAACTCAAGGGCACTAATCAATACTAAGACAAGGCACGACCCGCTCGTCTAACGGACCGTAGTACGCATGTAGGTAGTCGTGCGTTCTAGAGGAAGCTTTGAGCTACATCGGATACAAGGAACGCAAAACTGTGAGTTCATGTCCCCTTTTTCTTTAAACTGTTTTGTTTATTAACTTCGGGGGTGAAGTACATCTTTCAAATGATTACAAAATGCTTACAGACAAATACAATTGGTATGGTTAGCTAAGGAAAGTACAGTAGATCATGTGAATGGGTAGGCGCATACTTAAGGCCATTAATCCTCATAGTAGGACCGAGGGACAGGAGTGATAGATCTATTTGGGTGTAGCGAGCCCCATCCATGAGTCCGCCGAATGGGCCATCTGGTGACTATGTCTTACAGCCGAGGCCCGGTACAAAGTCTGCTAGGTTTGAGTCTTCCTGCACCATGTCACGCATATTAATGTATTAGCTACACATTAATTGATCTGTTTCCTTGTTGCTTTCATACCGTGACTTATAAACTTACATACATACTTACAATGATTTCAAAGGTTTATATATATACACTAACGAACACATGAACTCGCCCAACTTTTGTTGATGTTTTCAAACTACATGTATTTCAGGGAATTAGTAAATGGATCTGGCGGGCGTTGGAAGTTTTATGCTGCGATAGGAATAATGATGTCATCCATGGTCTTTAGGTTTGGTCAGTGTGTCTTATTCCTGGACGAGACACGTCTTCCAAATCTTGGTTATTTTTAAAATCTTTTGACGAGTCCTTAGTTAACTCATAAACAATTTGTATGGTTTGTAAAACTTGAATTTGAAGTCTACGTATTAAACAATGTTGTCATGTTTTAAACACATTTAATGGATGACAAATCTATGGTTTTATCATATAGTTGTTGTTATGATTGAATGCAATGGTATTAAGAAAGTCACACCATAATCACGTTTCCGCAAAAGTCAGGGTGTGACAACTTGGTATCAGAGCATCGATTGTAGCGAACTAGGATTCTTTCTCGAGTCTAGACTACAATCATTAGGGCTCTCACGAAAATGTTTTCACAAACATGTTTTCATTGCATACAACGCCCAGATCCAGGAAAACAAACATTTTTACAAACAAAGGACACGAAACACATTTCCAAGTTAATGTTTATAATTCAGTCTGAGAGACTGGGTGTTTCAGTCTGAGAGACTGGGTGGTTCAGTCTGAGAGACTGGGTTTTTCAGTCTGAGAGACTGGGTAGTTAGTCTGAGAGACTAGTTGGGACAGTTTGAGAAACTGGGGAGTTCAGTCTGAGAGACTGGGTGTTTTAATCTGAGAGATTGGGTGGTTCAGTCTGAGAGACTAGGTGTTTCAGTCTGAGAGACTGGGTGTTTCAGTCTGAGAGACTAGGTGGTTCAGTCTGAGAGGCTGGGTGTTTCAGTCTGAGAAGCTGGGTGTTTCAGTCTGAGAGAATGGGAGGTTTAGTCTGGGAGACTGGTTAGTTTAGTCTGGGAGACTAAGAGGTTTAGTCTGGGAGACTGGTTGGTTTAGTCTGGGAGACTGGGTGGTTTAGTCTGGGAAACTAGGAAGGATAGAAAGTTTCATGGAAAATAATGTGAATACATGATTACATGATGAATTATCCTTGCTTGTAATACACTAAGTATTAGTAATTACTATGGATATACATGCTATGATGTACCGGCTCACATGTCACCTTCTTTAGAAAGCGAGTTATCAGACATTGACAACCCTACGGCCACCGCCACAGATAATGAGATTGCACCTGCGCCAGAGATATTTACGTCAGACACTGAGAGTGATCCTGATATGCTGACCAAGGACGAGGACGACCTCCAACCGTCCACGCTACTAGACTTTGGTAACGACTTACCCTTGCTGATGGCTTCCCCGACAAGGATCTTTTGTCATCCTAGTTTCAGTCCATGACCACCTCATCACTGGTCATCCCAATAATGAGCACACCATGGCCCCGATCCTTGATGATGCGCCTCCTGTGGACATTCCTTCCGAAGGTGGGCTACTCGACGAGTAGATGATAATGACGTTGACATGTTTATTGATGGTCCTCCTGATGACGCCCATGATGATGGAAAGTTAGAGAAGAACGTTGTTACTAATTTCACTTCTTGAGACCCCTATTATCAAGCTATCCTCTGATTCTAGTATACACTCGATTTCAGACTCCTTTGAGTCTGCGACATTTTCAGCTTTACAAACGGTCAGGTTACCGCTTTTGCTACTGACTCGGATGACGACACTGCTATGACTGCTGCACTATCACCTGCTCGAGATTCCACACCTTCACACGACCCAGAGCCTGCTCCTGAGACAGCTCCAGTTCCTTTTGGGTCAGCTTGATGTTGCACCTGCTGATCCTGCGCCCTTGCTTGATCATGACCCTATTTCTTTTGTGTTACCAGATATTGCACCCCTTAAACCTGACCCAGTACCTGCACCTGATGATCTCCATTTTGGTTGAGACATTTGTTCCTGCACCCGCACCTGCTGATGTTACTCCTCTTCCCCTATGGAGACCGACGTCCATTGCACCGACATGCCTAACAGGACATACCCGCACCCCGGAAAGGTACTCCAGGTCAGCACCCACATGACGATCCTCTTGCTACAGCAGCATTTTCCCCCGACCTCGCAGGCCACACCGTTTGCTCCTTTCAATACTTCACCAATGGACAAACCATTCCGATGGTTCCTACCATACACTATGTTGATTTCAGACCCCTACCATTCCTCACATTATGGAGGCTACACACGAGATGAGTTGCTCCTGTCACATCAACTACAGTTTGAGGTTTTGAGTCGCAGAGCTTTGAAGCTTGAGCTGACACCCTATCCTCCACCCTGTCTATTGCTAGTATACTTCGATCCTCCACATTTATCAAAGATTCCTTTTGCACTCTCACCTGCTGCTATTACACCTTTCCCAGGTTTTTGATGCTCGTTTCTTTACTGTCGAGCAGCACATCAGTTAATTACTTTGACGTGTATATAAGCTCGAGGAGGGGTTCACGCATGTTAGCAGTTTACTTTTCTTCCCTCCTCCACCTCAGTCACCAGTATAGTTGGTTTCTGGATTTATGCGGATTGCATTACTTTTGGGTAAAAACACTACTAAGGAGCCAAGATTGGGGAGACTTTTTGGAAGACTACTTTTGACCATGTGATTATGATACACTGATAGACTTGTTGGACAAGGGTAGGGTGACCCTGTGTCCCTTTTGATGTGACACATTTTGTAAGACAATGCAATTGTGGTCGGAGAATAATAAGAGCCCAATCATCATTAAACATGTGACAATACTTTGTGGCCAATAACCAATGAAAGCTCAGTCGCTATATCTTCGTTAAGCACGTTATTGATCTATATGTGTGTGCTATAATTATAATGCTACGTGCTTGCTTGCTATGCTCTCATTAAACATAATTCTCAAATTACTTGGTTATGCTATTGCTTGATTAGTTGATATGATAATCTACTATGTGTATGTACATATGACCTCTAAAACAACTATATGCACTCCCCAAACAAATAAGACCTGACCTAACCAATCTTCTTCTTAGAAGATGGCGATACAAGGGGACATCGATACCAACAACCCTCTGCCAGCGACAGCGGCAGAACTACAAGAGCGCATCTCACAGGCCATCGCACAGCACGAGGCTCTTCGCTTCGAACGTAGCGAAGGCTGCACCTACAAGCAGTTTTTGAGCTGCAAGCCCTGGGATTTTGACGGCACTGGGGGTGCCATAGCTTTTGTGCGTTGGGTTGAGAAGATGGATTATGTTTTGCATCTAAGTAAATGCGCCCCCGAACATCGGGTCACGTACATAGCTGGACTGTTTGTAGATGGGGCTCTGTCATCGTGGAACCTTCAGGTTCAGATGATGGGCGAGACTGCTGTGTATGCTTTGACATGGGACGAACTGAAAGAACTAATGCGTAAAAGATATTGCTCTAGGGCAAAAGTCCAGAAGTTGGAGACTAAACTGTGGAACTTGAAAATGGAAGGTCCAAAGATAACTGAGTATGTGCAGAGATTTGATGATTTATCACAAGTTGCTTCGCGTTTGGTGGAACCAGAATCTAGGATGATCGAGCGCTTCATCGGAGGACTAGCACCTCAGATTCTAAGCCTGGTGACAACATCTAAACCTCCAACAATCACCGAAGCTATCGACTTAAGTGTGGCGCTCACTGAAGAAGCGATTAGACTAGGAAAATTTTCCACTACGGAAGAGAAAAAGGAGACTCCTGTAGAGCTATCTGGAGATAACAAGAGAAAGTTCGCAAACTTCAAGAAAGGTACTCGGGTGAATAGCAAGAACAGGGCTAAGGAGGGAAAAGAGTACATGGGTATCCTACCTAAGTGCAACAATTGTCTACGTTATCATGTCGGACGATGTAAATATGGAAAATGTGATAACTGTGGCAAGAGGGGGCATCCCAAGGAAACTTGTAGGCAAGATACTGAACGTGGAAATAGAGGCTAAGATGGTAGCGAAAATCACAAAGGAAACAACGACAACAACAATTATCAAGGCAGGACGAGTGACAAACAAAAACGTGCTCAAAGTTGTTTTAACTGTGGAAACAAAAAGCATTTCAGAAATTATTGCCCTAAAAAAAACAATCAGGCACAAGGATGAAAGCTCAACACCGGAGCTAGGGAGACACACCAGGAATCCAAGCGTGGATATCGGTACGTCCCAAATTAGTCAACGTTATGCATCTGTGCTGCCAGATACTGTTGCCAATTTTAGCTTCGCATCTCTAGAGTTTGAGAGTATACTTGGTTAGTAGCAAGTAAGTAAGATAACCCGTACTCGATAGAACTAGCTAAAGGGAAACTTCGACGACGCATTTGGAATGGATTAGTTGTCAAGCAATTGAGCGGAGATTGTTATCCGCATCCCGATGACGAACGACGAAACGATCATGGTTCATGAAGTAGGATACGCCTCTACAAATTACTAATTGCTTGATGGCATGAAAGTTGTTGCGTAAAGGATGTGTTGTTTTCTTGACTCATGTTGTGGACAAGGGAGCCGAAGAACCAAAACTCGAAGATACCCCTGTGATAAGGGAATATCCTGAAGTCTTCCCTGAAGACTTGCCAAAATTGTCTCCTCAACGACAAGTCGAATTTCACATCGATTTGATTTCTAGGCGCCGCGCCTGCAGTCAATGCACCTTAGCGACTTACACCTTCGGAAATGCAAGGATTGTCAGTGTAGCTTCAGTAGTTGATAGAGAAGGAAGTTAACAGAACAAATTTCCCGTTCTGGGTAACCCCAGTTCTGCTCGTCAAGGAGAAGGACGGTGAATTTCAAATGAGCATCAACTACCAGGAGCCGAACGAGCTAACCAACAAGAGTCGGTAACCCTTGCTGAGGATTAACGAATTATTTATTTAACTAACTGTGAGGATCCAACTACTATTTCACGACTGATCGATGATCGAGTGTCATTGGCTGTGAATTCAGGAAGAAAGTATACCGGGGAAATTGTGGGACAATAACCTGTTTTAAACGCACACAAAAATGGTGTTTCCTACACGATGCACAAAACATTTTTATACAAAATACGAAGCTTTGAGAATCTAGAAAACATGTACTTAGGACCTTTGGGAACCCAGGTCAAAACTCGTAAAGGTTGTCACTTAGGAACCACACCTGTTAACGCAAGCAAACCCCATTACCCTGACATATATGCTATTTCAGTTAACCAAACAGAAAGTACTCAAATTTCTTTTGTTGAAATCTTCACTTTTGCTTCTAGCGAGTAGATGTTTGCATCTCTACTCCCCTTAATGGTAGTTGCATCGCGTTAATTTTCTTCGCTGAGAGCGAACACACATTTGCTTCGATACTTGGTCATTTCTTCATGTTAGCAAATACTCATTGTATCATTTCTTGGAAATTCATACGCTACACATGCACCATTTGCTACGTATGCGGTTTCATTTCGAATAAACGCCTCATTGAAGTTCAAATATTATGTTGCTAAATCTAATTACTGATTTGTGATTCGAATAGCCTACATTATTGTAATTGTTGGCTCCTTCCTATCAAGTCAACACACTTTCTTGAAATTTCTTTTCTTTCAAGTTACATTCATGGTTTATCTTCGTAACCATGCTGAGATTCCCTTGTTAATAAATACGTTTATTGTGGGGTTACGCTGAAACCAAGTTCGATTGCTTGAACATGTTCATTTCGCATATTCAATTTAAGACGCCATATGATGTATTGAGAGCATCATATTCAAATATTTTTGCAAAGGTTCTTTTGTTTCGAGTCATATTAGACTTGTTTGGTCTACGACTCCACTAAATCGTTTGTTGGTTTTGACACCTTGCGATGATACCTTCACAAAATTCAAGCTTGCGCTAATCTCGTTTATGCATCTCATGCACAAATTTAATTGTTTATTTGTTGACTTGCTCTAAATCCATTTTGTTTACCGTAATTAAAGCAGTCTTAACACAAGTTGTGTGTCAAGACAATGGTACATAAATTCATTTCATATCACGATGTATCTCCTTACGATTCTTTCATTGTCGATCGAATGCCTTGCAGTATTTATTGCTTTTTTTCATCTTCGATCAGAAACAGTAGTTCTTGATGTTCCATATTCGATTGAAAACTCTATGACATTGTGTAAATCAAATCTTCAGGTTGTTTCAGTACACTTTCATTTGATTTCAAACAAGGTGAACTTTTTCGATCACCGCTATTATTGAAATATGTCAATTACGACACCTTGTGGCGTCATTACAAAATTCGTAGCTTGTGCTAATCATGGTCAGCCGTTTCACACGAAACTATACATACTTTTGTTTGACTTATCATTTAAACATTCCTAATGCAACTACGAATTAAGACGATGATACACCAGATCGCTAGTATTTCATTCGGTGTATTTTCGCAATTCAAGAATGTCAACACACTAATCCTTACCATTTATTTATTCAAAAGTTGACAGATCATTTTCATATTCGAGTTATTGATTTTGAGTTCATACAGCGGATGCTATGGTTTGTGAAAGCTCGTTTGCATATTGTGACCGATTGTTTGAGAATCCTATTGGTCAAAACTCCTCTTTTGTGGAACCCCTGTTAACTAGATTATGCTAGACCATACGTCAATACGTTTGTATCTTTGACATCAAATCCTGGAACACATACCTTTTAACTACTGGGTTCCGATTATTGTAATATGCCCTTGGATTCACCTGATATGAATAGAATTTGATTCGGTTTTGTGGTTATCTACCTCGGTATTATACGCATAATGTAACCCTAAGGAGTTAAGGCAGTATAAATTTCGAGGACGAAATTTTCTTAACAGGGGGAGAATGTGATAACTGTCAAATTTGCATGTTTCCGTACAATTATTAAATATTGATTAGTGCTTAATGACTGTGCTGAATTACAATTAAATACTTGAATTGCTTTTTGATTATTACCATATACATACATGTGCATTACATATTGCAAATGACATATCATTGGATGCATGCAAACATATTGACATAAATGATGCACAAAGCACAGTTAACATAGTTAACTGACAAACCAGGAAAATGCTGACGGAGTTCAGTACATAGACAGACGTTGTTTTGAGACACAGTATGAGCCAGAAACTAAGTACTACACTAGTATAGAGTGTAGGGAAGTAAGGACCACAAAACTGCTTTTCTAGGTGATAGTTTAAGTGCCGGTAAGTGCCTAAAACTCACCCAAAGTGCAGAATTCTGCAAAATTCAGCATTTATCAGCATTTTAACAAGCTAGTAATATGCAAAAATATGACTAAATGGTCCTAAATGCTTTCCTAAGTATCGGGAATTAAAAGTGTCACAAAAGGGTACATACAGATCACTCAACGGTATAGTTTGACACTTTAACGAACCGGTATCTAACCGAACAACCGGACACTACCCGAAACATCAAAATTTTACTAGAAGCATTGTTTTAATGTTTCTGAGTTAGTTATGATCCCTGAACATCATAACACCCCATACAAAATATCTAGTAACTAAAACACTTAACTTACACTTGGTTTTGAAATAGATTACAACTAATTGGTTGAAACTTACACTTAGACCCCCCCCCCCCCGTTTTTGTCTACGGTTATGGGGGTGGCCCCACCACCAAGATTTCCTTGATTTGTTTAGATATCCTAATTGATCTTGATATGTACTAATGAAACATAATATCCATTGAACTAAATGTTGTTGGATGTGAGTTTATATTAACCTTAAGATCTTAATCATTCATCTTCATCACATTTCACCTTCACCCTTCTCATCCCCCTCTCTTTGGCTCTCGACCGAAACCACCACAACCTCCCATCATCATCATTCATCTATTCTAACGCCATACAAAGGTGATCAAGGGTGCATAAGGAAGCTTGGTGGCATTAGAAGTGGAAGGACCTTTCTTACTTGCTTTTATCCACCACATTTATCACTTTCATCTTCTTGAGTTCATCCCTATCCATAGAGCTAGTAGTAAGGCTCTTATAATCCCTTGTTACTTCTTATTTAGTTGGTTAAAAGATGATGTATGATGCAAATCATGAAGAACACTAATGAACAAGAACATAATCTTTAACATAAAGCTCTAAACTATCATGAACTATGTTGTTTAGTGTACGTATGATACTTGATTGTTATTTTCTTGAGATTATGATGTTGATCATCATATGATACCTACTAGATTGTGATTAAACACATGATCTAGTAAGTTAGGGTGATGACCTTGTGAAAAACCAAGATGATCATACCTTATGTTTCTCATGAACTTGAAAATGAAAATGATTTTGTGAATGATGAAGTATGTAACATGTTACTAGTCATAAACATGGATGATTTCAAAACTAGTTTCTCAAGAAACTAAAGTTATACACAAGATTTACATAATCATGGATTTTAAAGAAACTAACCATGTTTTAGTAGTGAATCAAGTATAGAAACACGTTGTTAACAAGAAAGATACAAGGAGACTGGTTCTCGAAAAATCATCATACAAGTTGTAAAAGACTAAATTTTTCAAGAATAAGATTTACAAACAAATAACCACATTTTTAAGGGTAACAAGACTTACTTAACAACATAGTAAGTTACTACAAGTTTTTATAAAAGATCAATTTCATGTTGTAGTATAAATTGTATAATTTTGGCAATTGGTAAGTGAATGTTGTTTGTTGATGATTGTAAATTGTTTGTGATGATTTTAAAAGAAAATGATATGCTTTGATAGCATGGACACCTCCATTGTTAGGGGAAACTATGGCAAAATTTTCTCAAAATATAAACACTTAGAAAAATATTTTCAAACAAATATTTACAAGTTAGGGGAAACTATTGACCATGAGTTTTCGATATAAACTTTGCCATATTTTTTGTTACAAAAATACAAATATTGGAGGTTGGTTTTTGTAAATAAAAATAACTAAATATGTATTTGAAAGATATATATATTTAGAAGACATATGTGTGTGATTACTTGTATACTTTGTGTGATAGTTATATTATTTTAGGATTTGAAATAATATAACTTAACAAATACCAAGATATTACAATCCAAAATATTACCAAATGTCTCAAGGAATAAATATACAAGTTACGCACACGATATTGTGAAACCGAACGAAAGAATGTAACTTACAAAATATTCCGGAAAATATGGTTATAAGTATATTTTTGGTAAATAATATTTTGGACACCGAAAGAATGAAAATGGGATTTTCATAATTATCACAAAGTCATATCATATTTTGACAAGAAGGAAATATATAATTTTTGGCGATTAAAAATAAATATGTTTTCTTGGAATTATTAAGAAATATATATATTTTTTGGATAAACTTGAAATACATTATTGGGATAAAATAAGTTTAAATACTTTCTAAGTGAGACTTGAAAGTATATTGTTTTGGGATTACAATATTTTTGCCGAAAGAAAAATTTTGAATAATTTTTCTAAGTGATATTCCTTAAATTACATATTTTGGAAATATATATTGGCAATGTTTTTATTTGGAATAATACACCGGAACACGACACCGATGCATGGCAAAATACAAGAATACGAATACACATGTATGAGATACCCCCATCCTTGGGAAGGAAATACGAATATAAATACTTGAGAAGTATTGTTACAAAAATATTGTTTATCAATTATTCCAAAATTTAATAAATATAATTTAAGTTAAAATATTAATTATTTTAACAAACAATTATATACTTGGAATGATAACGAAGACACTTTAAAACGTAACTCAAGGGCACTAATCAATACTAAGACAAGGCACGACCCGCTCGTCTAACGGACCGTAGTACGCATGTAGGTAGTCGTGCGTTCTAGAGGAAGCTTTGAGCTACATCGGATACAAGGAACGCAAAACTGTGAGTTCATGTCCCCCTTTTCTTTAAACTGTTTTGTTTATTAACTTCGGGGGTGAAGTACATCTTTCAAATGATTACAAAATGCTTACAGACAAATACAATTGGTATGGTTAGCTAAGGAAAGTACAGTAGATCATGTGAATGGGTAGGCGCATACTTAAGGCCATTAATCCTCGTAGTAGGACCGAGGGACAGGAGTGATAGATCTATTTGGGTGTAGGGAGCCCCATCCATGAGTCCGCCGAATGGACCATGTGGTGACTATGTCTTACAGCCGAGGCCCGGTACAAAGTCTGCTAGGTTTGAGTCTTCCTGCACCATGTCACACATATTAATGTATTAGCTACACATTAATTGATCTGTTTCCTTGTTGCTTTCATACCGGGACTTATAAACTTACATAAATACTTACAACGATTTCAAAGGTTTATATATATACACAAACGAACACATGAACTCGCTCAACTTTTGTTGATGTTTTCAAACTACATGTATTTCAGGGAATTAATAAATGGATCTGGCGGGCGTTGGAAGTTTTTTGCTGCGATAGGAATAAAGATGTCATCCATGGTCTTTGGGTTTGGTCAGTGTGTCTTATTCCTGGAGGAGACACGTCTTCCAAATCTTGGTTATTTTTAAAATCTTTTGACAAGTCCTTAGTGAACTCATAAACAATTTGTATGGTTTGTAAAACTTGAATTTGAAGTCTACGTATTAAACAATGTTGTCATGTTTTAAACTCATTTAATGGATGACAAATCTATGGTTTTATCATATAGTTGTTGTTATGATTGAATGCAATGGTATTAAGAAAGTCACACCATAATCACGCTTCCACAAAAGTCAGGGTGTGACAGATCCAGACAAATCAGATGATGAGAGAAGGTTTTTCAGAGTACCGATTTTTGGAGACTGAGCAGCAGTTGTAGGATAGACTGAGTTTTAAAGAACATTTGAATGGCTTTTTGTAGGACTTAACTATCTTCAGTTTAGACCATCTGGAAATGGATCTAACTGGACCATAATCAGCAGCCACAAGCTCTGCTCTCATTCCTTTAAACTTCAATACCTCATCTGAATCCACTGTTTTGCCTTTCTTCCAATTAGATTAAGTTGGCTTTACCAGAGGATCTTTGTTCATTTTTGTGATTCTATCGATATGAGTTTTTCTCTTACGTGTGGAGATGATTTCTAGGGCTGTAAACGAGTCGAGCCGAGTCGAGCCAAGGTGGGGTCGAGCTCAAGCTCGAAATTAATTTAGGCGGCTAAACTTGGCTTGAGCTTTACGTCGGAGTTAAACGAGCCTGATAACGAGCCAATGAGCCGAGCCATGGGCCGAGCCGAGCTTAGCTCGAGCTAGGCTTGGTTATAAAAATGAGCCAGCTTGGTTCATGTCATCTTAAATTGAGTTTTTTTAGCTAGTTTTTCTCGAGCTTCTTTCGAGCGAGCTACAAGCCGAGCTACGAGTCGCGAGCTTTATGAACAGCCCTAATGATTTCTGGTGAAGGAGAATGTTTTGGTAGTGAAGATGAATGTATGGGAAATCTTTGTGATGTTGGAGATGGTTGAATTATGGTTGGTGTAGTTGTAGGATCGTGTACGAACCCGAAACCAGTCGATCAGAGGCGTTCTACACAATATGAAAGGCGGAAACAGACATATTGTATGTGATTCAGCAAGATATTCACTTAAACTGTCTTGTATATTGATCAGATAACAATTTACAGCCTGTAGACACTTCGACAGAGCTTCGCCGTCGGAAAACCTCTTTCTAATCCCGTTTCAAATGACACGGACCTACACCTATATATAGACATTCTAATTCCGCTTGAACAGACTCAAGCGGAATCACAGTTCAAACGAAATTACATACTCAAACGGAATTGGACACTTCAAATGGAATTACATGTCTAATTCCGTACGGAATTACCAGATTACTCTTTCAAGCGGAATTAACTTTTGACAAGTTTTCTCGATCTTCGTGCCCTGAATAATGCAAGACTCGATACAAGACGAAGTCGACAGACGTATGCACCAACAGACTCCCCCTCGGATGTTGACGAGTCTTAAGTGTCGAGTCTTCAACGTCTTCAGTCTTTATCAGTCTGATCGCTCTCTCAGAAGTATCTGACAGTGTAAAACTTCTTCAATATTCTCTTTATTCTCCTCTTCAGCATCAACAGACTCCCCTCGAACAATCTCATCTACCCTCGGATGTTGATCGCAATCTGGCTTTCACAGGATCAGGATCGTGACCTGGCTCTATACTCAGACTCAGAATCCAGGCTATCCTGCACATCCTCTACCTCACAATAAATTTCACAAATTTAACATTTTACAAATTTATATATCCAGACTCCCCCTCAAATTTATCCAGAATGATTTAACAATGTTAATAACTGATGAACCACTTGTAAGTAAATATTTAAAATCTTTTCTCATTTAAATATAAACTCCCCCTCACGAAATGCTCATCATGTTTAGCACTTGGAATTTTAAAAATTAGCTCTCCAACATCAGTTGTCAAAAATCTTTTTAAATTTTTCAAAATTTATGCTAAAACACACTGAAAAGCTTTTTGTATTTTTTAATAGAATAAGAATGCAGTAAAGAAATTTTTACAGACACTATTTTTGTGAGTTTGTGTAAGAGGATCATATCAGTTTTTGACAAGTCACAAGTACCGTTGAGCTTATTTACACATTAAGAATTAAACAGTTCACTTAGATTGCCGATATACTGATCCACTTAAATTCTCACACAAATTTCAACTGATCCAGGATATGAATTAGGTGTATTAAGAACTTAAACTCATTCATGTGTCCCACCTCTTGAATATACTCCCGTATCCAGATCCCAATATTCAGTCTTACAGGTGAGTATACCACAAATGATATCTGTAAGAGGTTAAATGCGAAGACTGTGAGAGCTCAGGTCAGAACTTCCGTCAGCAGAGAGATGACGGCTTCGACTTTTGGTGGGTCCCCTTTAGAGGATATTTTTTACAACAGCACATGATTATCATTTTTCAATGTTTCATCATTTTTTATGCTGAGGGCAGGCTTTTATTTCAAGCAAGCATAAAGTATTCTCCGGGGACTAGGCCATTGCTTTCGCAAAATCAGAAGTCCTGGGATAATACCCCAGATATCACTGAGCATAAAGACCTAGTATCTCAGAAAGAGGGATCCTTCAAACGAAATTTCAGGGGTTACCTATATATCCAAGTAGTGTTCCCCACGAAATAAGCAAGTTTGAATTTAAGTTTATATCCCGAAAAAGTTTACTAAATGTGTAAAAACCTATCGGCATATCATCAGTGAGACCGTTTAACACTATTTAAACATTACATTTCTTTAGCATACTGTAACTGTCTACTGATGTACTATCATTTCCTCTTTTCGACACCAAAACTCATTTTGTATTTTATCATGTTTTTGACATTTTTCAAATTTTCTAATGTTTTTGGATTTCCTGAAAAGTCTCACTCCCCCTAAAATTCAAACACATTTAAAGTAAATTTGAAAACAAACTGTACAGGTAAAGTGACAACTGATATCGAATCACTTCAATTCGCCATCCACTTGGCATAAACAATCAGAACTCCCCCTTGCAACAAATTATTTTCTCATTATGATTTCAAAACACTTAAGTTTGTTTTAACCAAAATGATTTTTCCGGAAAATAAGTTTTGTTGATTGATTTTACCACTTGTAGGTTAGGGGTTCATCACATTGTTTTTCTCAATATCACTTGAAAAATTTAGCAATTTTAGATTTTGTCAACAATACCACTTGTAGAAAATCAAGTACAACTTAATGTCCCTGATTTACCACTTGAAAGTCGAAATATCACATTTACCAACTTGTGAATTTCTCAAGAAAGATGCCGATTCCTACTCCCCAATTACCAACTTGGGAGTTCCGGCAAGTCAAGATTTTCAAGTAAAGAACACAGACACCCAAGCCTGACCAGCTTTGGGTGTAACTTTTTCAACTTCACTAGGGGTTGGGCTGTAAGTTGCTTTCTTTGTAGCATAAAAATCTTTTACCCCTTTGGCCTTTCCCTCGACCATTTTCCCAAAAATCTTTTTAACATACTTGGCATAAACAATCAGAACTCCCCGTTACAACAAATTATTTTCTCATTATGATTTCAAAACACTTAAGTTTGTTTTAACCAAAATGATTTTTCCGGAAAATAAGTTTTGTTGATTGATTTTACCACTTGTAGGTTAGGGGTTCATCACATTTTTTTTCTCAATATCACTTGAAAATTTAGCAATTTTGGATTTTGTCAACAATACCACTTGTAGAAAATCAAGTACAACTTAATGTCCCTGATTTACCACTTGAAAGTCGAAATATCACATTTACCAACTTGTGAATTTCTCAAGAAAGATGCCGATTCCTACTCCCCAATTACCAACTTGGGAGTTCCGACAAGTCAAGATTTTCAAGTAAAGAACACAGACACCCAAGCCTGACCAGCTTTGCGTGTAACATTTTCAACTTCACTAGGGGTTGGGCTGTAAGTTGCTTTCTTTGTTGCATAAAAATCTTTTACCCCTTTGGCCTTTCCCTCGACCATTTTCCCAAAAATCTTTTTAACATTCCCATTAAACGCTTTCCCAAAAACGCTTTCATTCTTTTCAGAATAAAATTGATTTGAAATCTCAACTTTCCCAACTTTTGATTTAAAGTTCTCAGTCCGCAATGGTGGAAAATGAACATCATCCAAGGCGGTACTGAGTTTTCAGCATTTTTAACACCATGTGGCTCCTCTGATTTTGTGGAATCAGATTCATCGCCAGGTTTTACATCTGATTTCTTAACAGCCCAAGCTTGATTGTTAAGATTTCCCCTTCGCTTGTAAAACCTTTTCGAACACTCACCAACTTCATATATAGAATTTTTAAACACTTTAAATTTTTCAGTTGGTGGTTCGGTTTTATCAACAACTATTTCTTTGAGTTTTTCTGAAACTCCCTGTTTTGTGTTGGTTGCCTTAGGACAGTTCCAGGCGATGTGACCAACTTCTTGACATCTGTAACAGGTTCTAGTCTCTTTTCTCTGATGAGCTTCAGTTTTCTTCTTTTCAGCAAGAAATTCCTGATTTGACTGTCTCCAGAATGAGCTCTTCTTTTCATCCTCAGCAGAAGTTCCTGACACAAATTTTGTATTTTTAGAAATTTTCTCATTTTTATGATTTTCTGGTGGTATAAAACCTAAGCCTTTCTTTTTGAAATTACCGTTATGGTTTGGTTTCTTTCGATAACCTGAACCAGAATTGTAACCCATTTTCTTATTTAACCGTTGTTGAACTCTTGAGGTGTAAGGTCTCGGTTTTTTAGAAAGATTTACATATTTTATTTCAGACATATTAATTTCTGTTAGTTTGAAAACCTTGTTTATCATTTCAGTTTTCACACCTCTTATTGTAAATTCTTTATCAAAATATAATTTGTCAGAATCATTCAAAGTATATGCAACTTGAAATGTTTCGTCATTCAAATTGGATTTTGACAACAAAAATTCTTTACTATAAACCCGTTTTCCCGACGACTTTGAACTCTTGACAGACGAACTCGAACTCCTAGACTCGGACTGTGATTCGGACTCCTCATCCTTATCTAACACCTGATCGACCATCCTTTTTATTAACTCAGACTCATGATCTATGTTGGACGCTGTGAATGTGATGTCAATATTGTCTGGTAATACATCGGTTATCTCGGACTCCAACTTTATATTGACTGCCTTTTTTACTTGTTCCTCATTCGGTTTTCTAGACGAATACCCTTCCCAAATTGGAGTCGGACACTTGTTATAACTGACACTCTGTTTCTTACAAGTATCCTTTTTCTTCGGCTTCTTGTCATCAAACACTTCAAAACCTGCAACAGTTGGATAAATTCTGTCAATTAAGTAATCAGAACTTGAATAACTTTTTAGTAATCGTCTGATTCTTTCATTTTCAACTTTTTCAATTTCCAACTCCTGCTTCAACTTAGCACATTCTTCAATGTAGTAATTGATCTCTTTTTGTTTGGACATCATTGTTGCATTCATCATTGTCAAAGAAATTTCTCTTTCAGAGTTTGTCTTCTGCAAACTATTCACAGTTTTGTTCAATACATCGTACGACTCTTTCACATTCTTGACATCAAACAGCAACTCCTCTTTCAACTTTTCAAGCTCACTAAACCTTTCATCTTTATCTTCACATTGTTTGCAAGGTTCCAAACATGTAAGACAAGGTTTTGTGAATTCAACAATTTTTTCAATCTCCACAATCTTCTCGACTTCAACAACCTTTTCCACTTCAACTATCTTCTTAACAACCTTAACTTCTTTCATTGCTTTTGCAGCTTTTCTCTCTTTAAGTTTCTTCAATTTGTCTGCAAAATAAAATTCAAAACTGTCAGAGGATAAATGAGTTTTTACAATGTTTATCTGTTCAATTTCTTCATCATCATCACTAGTATCTGTTGAACTGTTTTCAGAAAAAACAGATTCTTCATCTTGACTTTTCTTTTCATCAGCTAACACTGCTATCCATTCTTTCATCAATTCTGGCTTTTGAACAATTTGAGCAATGAAAGCTTTAAACTCCCTATTCTCATCCACAAACCTATCCCAGCTAAATCCTAGAGCCATTTTCTCATCATCTTGATCAATGATACCATAATAAGCTTTCTTATTTGCGTCTTCAATCATCCTAGCATGTACAGTTTGTGGTTCTTTTTGATGATGCGGTTGATGAGCGATTTGTTGATATATAGCCTTCCGATAGTAATCATGACCACCAAACGGATTCTTTGCTCCATTTGCTTCTTGATTTTTACCTTCTCGCTTAAAATGTCCTTTCTCCCTGCATCGAAAACAAGTAACTTTAGATTTATCAAAACCTAAAGTAGAGACATTTGCATCTAAGAAATCATTTCTTCCTGTAATCATTTTGAATTTCTCAGCTCTCCTCAGAACACTTGCTAAGCACCATTTAATATCCATAAGCTCCAATTCCTCTGCATCAATCTGGCCATAATCTTCCTTGGTTAGCATAGGATTACCAATTCTTCCAGCAATTAATCCTTCATACGATTCCAAAGCAGTAACCAGTAATGCCATATGACTTTTAACAACTTCTTCAGAAAAATTCTGACCATTTTGAAGATGCAATGCAACATTGCACTGAATCATATGTCCATTACCAACATTTGAACTTTGAACACTTGGAGGATTGACATTAGAAAATCCACTAGTGTTGATTGAACTTTGACTGACTGATCCAGATGAATTTCCTGCACTAAAAGCAGTTTGGATCTTTGGACTTGCTTCAACAGTTTGAACATTTCCTTTATAGTACAATTTTATGACTTGTTGATTGCTCGAGCTGTTCATTCTGGCAATCTTTTGCTGTTCAAGATCCTGTCCCTCAAGCTTCTCAATAAACTGTCCAATTGATAATCTACTAAACTCTCCTGTATTCTTTAAAATCATGAGATATGTACCCCATTCTTTCTGAGGTAAAGCATCAGCTAACTTTTCAACCCATTCTGCTGGAGTTTTAGTAATTTTCAACTGAGACATGGTACGCACAAGATGACAATATCTCTCAATGAGAGTCTTTGTAGATTCACCTGGCATACTTGTAAACAACTCAAATTCTTTCTTCAATAATGATTTTTTGCTATTGATCATTTCCGTACTTCCTTCAAATTTCTTCTCAAGTGCCTCCCATATTGAATAAGCACTACCATCATGCTGAAGCAAAACAAAAATGTCCTCTTTGACAGCTTGTTGTAAAAGACTTATCATCATTTTCTCTCCTTTATAACTATCTCTCTCTATGTCTGAAAATTCTGAGATAATTTTATCAACATTCAAAGCGGTCTGTGGTCTAACATATTTTGTTTCAATGCTTTCCTAAGCTCTTAGATGGTTTGCCTAAACCCAATTCTCAAAACGATTTTTCCAGCCATGATATTCTTCAATTCCCATGAGTTTCGGGGGTTTTTGCAAAGTTCCAGTTTCGTTTTCCAAATTCATGTTTTGAGCAATGGAAGCTGGACTAGTCGGAGATGTAGCAAATGCGTTGTAGAACTCTTCTGCCATGATTCGGTAACACGGTTATCAAGACAAGCACTTTTCAAACGAGATTAGACGTCAAGCGAAATTACTCCAAGCGAAATTAACTTCAAGCGAGATTACCAGTACAATCAACTTCAAACGGAAATAAGATACAAATGAGATTAAACTCTTCAAACGAAATTACCTAATTTCGTTTGAACTTGCCAAAACGGAATTTAATTCCGTGTGGAATTAGACACCAGTTCAAACGGAATTACGCTTTTGAAATGAAATTATAATTTCGTTTGAACAATTTCAAACGGAAATACCAATTCCGTGTGTAATTAGTTGCACTTTCAAACGGAATTAGTCAAATGAGGTAATTCCGTACGGAATTATGGTGCAACTTCAAGCGAAATTAGGATGATTTCAGCATATCTGATCTGAAGTTCAAGCGGAATTATCAATTTTTGCAGATTTAAGTCGAATTAAGGTCCAATTTTCTCAAAGATTTGTTAAAACACAATTTCGCTTATGATATGAGAAATTCAGATCATTTTGACCGTTAAAACTTGTTCAATTTTAGAAAAGAAGGTGTACAAGTGAGAAAACAAGATGAAATCAAGCTGAAATCTGCAGAACTCCTCCTCCTGAGCTCTGATACCACTTGTAGGATCGTGTACGGACCCGAAACGAGTCGATCAGAGGCGTTCTACACAATATGAAAGGCGGAAACAGACATATTGTGTGTGATTCAGCAAGATATTCACTTAAACTGTCTTGTATATTGATCAGATAACAATTTACAGCCTGTAGACACTTCGATAGAGCTTCGCCGTCGGAAAACCTCTTTCTAATCCGGTTTCAAATGACACGGACCTACACCTATATGTAGACATTCTAATTCCTCTTGAACAGACTCAAGCGGAATCACAGTTCAAACGAAATTACATACTCAAACGGAATTGGACACTTCAAACGGAATTACATGTCTAATTCTGTACGGAATTACCAGATGACTCTTTCAAGCGGAATTAACTTTTGACAAGTTTTCTCGATCTTCATGCCCTGAATAATGCAAGACTCGATACAAGACGAAGTCGACAGACGTATGCACCAACAGTAGTGAAAATGATCATGGCAGATGTTTGAGAAACTTCGGCTGAAACAACTGGTGTCTCAGCAGCTGTTTGGTAAACATCTGCTGATACTTTTGTGTTCCCAAAATCTATTGACAAAATGGGTGATGATGGTGTGGAAGGTATTTTCTCCTTCTTTTGTAGTAGTTTTTCTGGAGAAGGTTGGGATTTAGGTTGAGCAGGCGATACAATTTCTGTAGGATTAGCTTTTGAATCTGGTGGCAACTTTCTCAATGAATCTTTCTCCCCCTTTTTGGCATCATTATCATCATCATCATCTTTCTCAAATATTGATGTAGAGGTGGAGCCAGTAAGTTCCAACAGATGTTCCTTAATGTTCATAATGTCTGCTTGTGTGTCTTTATACCTGGCATCAACCAAATTTATGATAAATTCCAAACTGAAATTGCGGTTACTTTCAGCTAAATTCCTCTGAGCTTGAAGGATGGGTTGCATAGAATTCCAAAGCTCATTGGCAATTTCCTGTCTGGTAGGTTGACTTTTAAAAAGCTCTATCATCTGCTTAATCAATTCTTTCATTTCAGCAACATCTGTTTCAATGGTAGACACTCTAACCGTCAAATCCTTATAAGTTAATTCATCACCTACTTTAATAGGATCATCTGAATTCCCAGCTGTAGTGGTTGTATTTGTTTT
>JARYGA010047874.1:0-29099 GCA_030545235.1 Helianthus tuberosus | reverse complement strand
AATGCTCCTTTGGGTTTGAGGAAGGTAAATTCCTTGGGCATATTGTGGGAAAACAAAGCATTAAAGCCAATCCGAACAAGGTGAAAGTTGTCCTAGAAACCAAACCACCGAGAAGCAAGAAGGAGGTTGAAAGCTTAAACGGGAAGCTTGCAGCCTTAAAGCGTTTTACCTCCAAATTGGCTGAAAGGTCTTTACTCTTTTTCAAAACGCTCAAGGGCTACTCAGATAAGAAGGACTTCAAATGGACTGAGGAGGCTGAAGAAGCCTTCAACCAGATGAAACAACATCTGGCTTCCTTACCAGACATTGCAGCCCCCGAAACGAGAGAGTTAATCTCGGTATACCTTTCAGTTGCTGAAGAGGCCATAAGTGCGGTCCTCACTATTGAGCGAGACAAGGTTCAGGTACCTGTCTATTTCTTCAGCAAAACTCTAAAATTGGCTAAAACCAAATATCCTCCCCTTGAAAAACTTGCTCTAGCCCTAGTTCAAACAGCTAGAAGGCTTCGAAGGTATTTCCAAGCACACCCTATACAAGTGGTCACCGACCAACCTATTAAGAGTGTGCTTGAAAAACCAGAAAACTCGGGACGACTAGCCAAATGGGCAGTAGAACTAGGTGAGCATAACATCACCTACGTCCCAAGAAAAGCTATCAAAGCCCAAGTCCTGGCTGATTTCATTGTAGAAGTCCCAAAGCAAACAGTCACTGAAGTAAACACCGCTGCCACTGAACCCTCAGACCTTGAAGCCTGGAAGCTTTTCACCGATAGGGCTTCAAGCGTTGAAGGGTCAGGGGCTGGGCTCATTTTGATCAACCCAGAAGGGTTGGAATTCACGTATGCTCTCCGTTTTGATTTTCAGACCACCAACAACGAGGCTGAATACGAGGCACTGATCGCCAGCTTAAGACTGGCTAAAGAAATGAAGGTCCAAAAGCTTGAAGTGTTCACAGATTCGTTGCTGCTCTCAAGCCAAGTGAATGATAGCTACGTTTCAAAGGAGCCCAACATGAAAAGATACAAAGAAAAATCCAAAGAGCTGATGAATACCTTCCAAACATGCAACATCAAGCAAATTCCCAGGTCCCAAAACAAGAAAGCGGATGCCTTGAGTAAGCTTGCATCTCTCACTTTTGCCCACCTTACCAAGAAGGTGTTGGTAGAAGTGTTAAAGGCTCCATCAATCGATGAGTTAGAAGTTCAAGATGTTATCACCGAAGAAGATCCAAATTGGATGACTCCAATCAAGAAATTCCTTAAAAACGGTGAATTGCCTAGTGATCAAATAGAAGCTGAAAGGGTTAAGATCAAGGCAAGGCAGTATATACTACAAGGTGAAACCCTTTACAAAAAGGGTTATCTTGCACCCTTGCTAAGATGTGTTGGTCCCGAGCAAAGTCAGTATTTGATCAAAGAGATTCATGAAGGTATATGCGGAGCTCATTTTGGAGCTAGGTCGGTGGTTGCCAAACTTATGAACCTTGGGTATTTTTGGCCCTCAATACACCGGGATACCACTGAGCAATTAAGGAAATGTGATGCCTGCCAAATTCATGCACCAATCCCAAAAAATCCCAAGCATGAGCTTGTCCCAATAACCTCAGCATGGCCATTCTATAAATGGGGGATGGACATTGTCGGTTCATTCCCCCCAAGCAAAGGTGGAGTAAAATTCTTGTTAGTAGCCATAGATTATTTCACCAAGTGGCCTGAGGTTAAACCACTCGTGAAAATCACGGGCAAACAGGTCATTGACTTCATTTGGGAAAACATTATTTGCCGTTATGGATTGCCGGGAGTACTTATCACTGACAATGGTAAGCAGTTTGCTAAGAAGCCTTTCAGCGTTTGGTGCAAAGAATACAGAATCAATCAGGTTTTCAGCTCAGTAGCATACCCACAATCAAACGGTCAAGTTGAAAGGACGAATCGAAGCATAGTGGAAGGTATCAAAACCAGACTGGGAAGGTACCAAAGCAACTGGCTTGTGGAATTGCCAAGTGTTCTATGGGCCATAAGAACAACCGAAAAAACAAGCCACAAAAGAACACCCTATAGCTTGGTATTTGGATCCGAAGCCGTGATCCCAGCTGAAGTAGGAGTTGTAACACAACGAATTGTCAACATGGATCCCGAAACAAATAAAAAAGAGACCATGTTGAACTTACAACTCCTAGAGGAAGCACGAGACCAACTGCAATTCAAGAAGCCAAGTACAATCAACGAATGGAAGCCTACTACAACAAGAGAGTCAAAAATGAACGCTTTAAGCCAGGAGACCTGGTGCTTAGAAACAATGAAGCTAGCAAAAAAGAGAATCAAGGAAAGCTTGGCCCAAAATGGGAGGACCCGTATACCATCCTCGAAGCACAAAAGGGTGGATCTTACAAACTAGCAGACTCAGAAGGCAAAAGGCTTCCAAGACATTGGAATGGAAAAACCTTGAAAAGGTTCCATATCTAAACAGGAAAGATTGGTTTGTATTTCACAAGTTGTACTTCAAGAATGGCACTATGAATACCTTTTTTAAAAACAAGTATCTCTTGAATGAATGAAGTTGTTTTATCAAATTTGTCTTTCTATCCTAAGATCAGGTTGAGAACCTAGCAAAAAACTCCATGGCAAGGGCCATGTAAGGGGATGAGCTCCCAGGCCACATCGCTCAATAGGTTCAAGGGTTAAATGAACCTATATAAGGGGTGAGTTCCTAAATCAATACAACTCCATGAGACTTATTATTGAAAACAAAGTTGTCTCATAGACGGGTTTGAACAACCTACACCAAATGTTCCTTAAGCCTTAGAAGAATATCCAACAAACAAGCTTACGAAACCAAATAAAAACAAGAAAATAAATAGGATAGGTGTTATGTCTTCTTGTTAAAAATACCAAGGCTAAGTGACTGCAGCACTGAACCCTTTAAGGTATAAAAAACATAAAGGCAACACAAACTTGACAAAGACAAAGCTACAAGAAAAAAGAAATAACTTGAGGAACAATGCAACAACTTGAACAAAAAGTTATAAAAACTCAAAGATACAAACCAAGCAAAGTCACAAATCCAAGAAGCCTTGAAGGCTTCAAGCTACATACGTGACAACTCAAAACCTTAAAGGCTTCAACCTACATACGGGATCGCCAAAAAGCTTAAAGGCTTAAAGCCAACCAAGCTGCCTTAACAAAATAGGCATAAGTATAAAAACACAACACAAAGAAAATAGTTAAACATAGTATCATAGCAAAGAAAGCCTTGAAAGACTTTCAACCATCCAAACACAAGTTAAAACAAGTCCTAGTGATTTGTAGGTTCAGAAATTGTTCAAACGGCCATACAGGCCTAAAACACAACCACATAACAGGAACCTTAAGGGTTCCTGCAAAACCTAATATTGTTTGAAGTTAACATACAAACCATAAATTGTTTTCAAGAGTGCTAAGAAAGCTATGAATATCCATTAAGCATCAGCAGAAGGCTTGGAAACCCCGGAACCTTCACCCTTGACCTTCTTTGCTTTCTTTGACTTCTTAGCTTTTACACCACCATCACCACCTACCGCTGAAGCCTCCAAGCTTGCATCCTTTGAAGCATCTGGTCCTCCTGAAAGGGTGTCATCACTATCTCCCGAGTAGGATCTCTTCCTTGAAAGAGAACCCAAGACTTCAACACAGACTTTTTCATTAAGGCCCTCCGGTTTCAAATCCTGCAATACAGTAAGAGGCTTACCAAAACAAGTAGAAACTTGATGAATATATGGATAGGCCAGCCTCTCCATCTGTTCAACGGAGCCCTTGAAAACATCGGAAGCGTCGGGACGAAACAAGGGAGACTTCTCCAAAGGATGGCCAGATTCATGAAGCTTATAACCAGCGATGAGGCCTTGATGTTTCCCCAAGTTGAGCAATTTAGTGTAAACTTCACAAGAGCGGAATTGAACTCCTTGGAGTGAAGAAGGTAGGTAACAACCTGTTGGAAACCTTGCTCAATCAACCATTGGTTATCACCGGTGGTTTGAGCAACCGAAGCCTTCAGCCCTTCCTTCTCTTCATCAAAAGCCCTTTGTTGAACAGACAAAGCCTCCCTATCAGCTTTAAGCTTCAACCGATCAGCCTCGAAGCTTTTCCTAAGATCACCCATTTCAATCTCATGCCGTCTAGTCAATTCACCAACCTTTTTTGCCCAAGTCTCCTCTTTCTCAGCAAACCCACCTATCTCCTTCTTCATTGCAGCCTCTGAAGATTTCATCTTATCTTTCTTTTTAGAAAATTCTTCATATTCATGCATCCTCTTACGAAAACGGGCAACTCCCTGAGGAAGCATGGCAGCAAGGTTGCAGGTACTCAAAATCATGCGGGACAGCATCATGTCATCATCCATCTCAGCAATGGTGTTATGAACCGAGGGAGGAGCAATGTGGCTTAGTGCATCTTCACAAACAACAGCATCCTTGAAACTGTCATCAACTTTCACTGACCAACCAGGCACATAAACCTCATCTGGGTCCAACCCTTTAACGTCCCTGCTCGAAGAACCTTGAACAGGAGTAGCCATAACCTTCTTGGCTGAAGTCTTCTTGCTATGAACAACCAATTTCTTCTCCTTTTCAGCACCCACTTCAACACCTTGATCTTCAGAAGCTTCAATATCATCACTCAACTCCACTGGTTCAGTAGAAGTGGATTGAGGAGCACCCTTCAACAAACGACGGGTAGATCGACGGGTTGAAGCCTTGGGAGCATGAGACTTGGAAAAACCTTTGACGTTGGAAACACTAACATAACCTGAACCCTCGAACCTTTGCTCAGCACTCCTAACTACAATGTTTTCATCAGGAACAGAAGGGACATCCTCAAATGCAACATCAGAAGTATCATCGCTTTTGATGAAGTCAAGAGCAGACATGACTGCAAATAACCATAAAACAAAAACACATAAGACATAAATTAAGGAAAATACAAAGGGGGCAAAAAAGAAAAATGCATACCCGTGCCACTCCTCATTAGAACCGGACCCCGATCGGCCTTTTCCCACAAATTACTAACCCCTAACAAAACTAGCAAATGTTCAGGGAAGGGACGAACCCTCGAAGGTCACTCCCGGATGGCTTTGAGAAAAGTATCATTCAACTCAGATTCAGAGGGATCCGGTTCATTGAGAACGGCATCCGGGTGCCTCCACACCATTTTGAATGGGACAATAGAATCAGAAACCCAGAAAAATCGATCCTTCCAAGTACCGAGTGTCATAACCATAGACGAAATAAGACAAGCATCAACCTTGGATGTTTTAAAGGTGTACCAATCACTGTTTTTGGCCAAACGAAAAAAACGGCGAAAAGGTAACAATGAAGGATCATAACTGTAACACCTCGAAAATTTGTATGCAATGAAATAACGACACGTGTCATGTAAGACAAAAGTGTTATAAACCCGGATCTAGTTAAAGATGTATGGCAGGATTTAAAAGTGTCGACATGTTAATTTATACCTCTGAACGACCTCATTATAAATCCCAAGACCCAAATCCATATTATAAACATCTGATATACTCAAGTCCGATTAATTGATGATGTATAATTCTAATTGCACAAGAATGGGATCCTATGAGATTATGTTGACAAATCTTCGTTTATAGACCTTTCAAAAGCACCCAAGACAACTTTAGATCATGTCAAGGTGGTCATAAAAGTTCAAGCATGATATAAAGGTCCCATACTGATAATTCAAGCCCAAAATAGTAATACCTAAGTTGCCCTTTCAAAGCTTGAAAGGTTACAAAAAATTTGCCTTCTGGTAAAGGCTTACGGACCGCAAGGACCTGGTCTTACGGTCCGTAAGAGGCTCTTACGGACCGCAAGACCCTCCGCTTACGGTCCTTAAGGAGTGCCCAACGACAGAAAATGTGACAGCTGCTGTTATGAACGTTGTAACCGACTTAAAGAGATATTTTCACTTCCATGTGCAACGTAAACTTGTTCTTAGGCACTAGGGACCCTTGTTATTGATCAGGGATCAATCCTAGAGTTGTTTGGCATGATCATAAGCAATCAAGAACACTATATAAGAACCCACATTGTTGCAACTTTGATCATTCATTCCAAACTTCACTCCTGAAGACTTCTGGAGCTCAAGAGCCTTCTCTAAGCATCACTAGTCGTGCATAGGACCTTGGTAAGCTTCCTTGACCTTCCTTAATTGAGTTTTACTTAGTTATTAGCTTAAAAGTCAAACCCTCGTAATTAACGTTTGACTTAGCGATTAATCATTAATGGTCCAATGATTAGTCGAATTGAAGGTAGTTATAAGTTGGTAATTATGTGGGCATTAAACCCTTAAAAGGGCACCCTCTGATTCCCGTCCTAACTTAGTCATTTGTCGGGTCAAAGTTGTGTATAAAAAGTCAACAGAAACATATTTTGCGAATTAACATGTAATTAGCAATGTAGAAGATGTGTAACCTATTTTATCACTCTTATAACTTGGTAATAAGTATAAGAACTGGTCTAAGCTTGTTTGATTCGACAATTTTCTGTTTAGACCCGGTTCGGAACCGAAAGTCGCAAAACTTTGACTTTTGCTTTGAGTTCAGTTTGACCCGATTTAGTATGATTTGGAAATGCCTTAGAGTTTCCTTAGGACCAGGTTACATGATAGTATAACCCTCTGTGGTTGGTTCATTGATTGTCCGTTTCGTTTACACGTTTCCGTTAATTGCCTAATGTTGACCAATATGCCCTTTTTACCATAAAACGAGAATTTTGGATATGTGAGAGGACAATAATCTTTATTCCTGAATTATAAACATGTCCCTAAAATATCATATCAGTTAGAGGTCTAGATTAGGAGTTATGCTCAATAGGGCACTTAAAAAGTTTTTTGTTAATTAAACGGCGCAATTAGCATAAAGCCTATCCAAACCCAATTTTTGACACCCAACCTTTTACCCACTGATGTAATATAATATTTTGGGATTTATAAAGATTTTTAATTATTTTAACCTGCTCATAACCTAAGGTTATGGCCTTGATTCGGTAAATACCGATTATACCCTTTTTGTGTATAAAATGAGTTTTACATAATATTTTGACACCAATCCAATTGCTACTGATTTTATATAATAAATGAAGTATTTTGAACTTTATAACCCGATCAGAAAACTCAGATTTCCTGTATAACCCGAAAATCGCTTAAAACGGCTTTTTACGCATATTAAACACCTAGTATGGGTTTAAAACCATTTTGTCATATAAGACTTATCACCGACTGATATGTCCTATTAAAATAAGTTATTTTACTGATGTATTCGGACCCGAATCTTAGAATTTCATTTAATCTCTTTTATAACCTTTAAAATGACCAAAATACCCCTACGGGGCTTAAATTGAGATTAAACTCGTTTTGGGCATAATGGAAGATATCCTACTGATATCACAACATATTTAAGGCATATTAACTTAGGAAACCTGTAAATGACTCTCATGGTTACCCGTTACGCTTATTGCGCGTTCGGTTCGGTTTATGTAACTAGTTTGTATATTTTAGCCGAAACGGGTCGAACCTTATCATTTTTATCTCAAAATCCAGAATGTGTTTAGATTACCCATATAATACAAGTCTTCAAACTTGTCGGGTCTAAATCACATTCTATTCCGGTCTTCGCTTAATCGTGCGTTTGAACCGTATCTTTCCTTAAAACTAACCGGTCTAAGTTTAGACTTAATTAAAGACCCGTTAGGATTCTAATAGGTTATCATAAACCTTCGTTCCAGAATAGGAGACCCGGTAAAAGCTACACGCACCTGCTATTTGTGATTGATACTTGCAAAGGTAAATACTTTTAACTTATTTTCCCTATACGGGCTTGGGGTATGGTATATAAAATACCGCTTGGTCGGGCATTGAATCTTTAATCGAATAGAGGTTAAACCATTGATATGCTCCATTTTGAAATGTTTTGTTTGCTTAAAGCCTTTGGGGGGTTAATGACCATGTCCCGGATATCCTTGGCATCACTTTACGAAATGGCCACGACCTAAGCACGGGGTGTAGGCGTACACCCGTCAGTGCCGAAATAAATAATGTGGTGTGTCTATTGATCTTTAACCCGGTCTATGGATCGGGATTCTGAACGCATAAGGAACATGTAATTCTTTTACAAGATTATATTCAAATAATTATCCCAAGTTATAAAAAGTTTGTGCCACGTGCATTCAAATCAATTTTATTAAACCTTTTCTAAATGAGTCAGTTAATTGTATTTACCAGTGTAAACTGACGTATTTTCCCAAAAAGGTTAAGTGCAGGTACTACGCGAACTAGGCTGGCTTTCTCCTAGCGTCCACAATAAGTCTCGCAAGCTTGGATGTCAAAACTGTTGAACAATGTTTCCATTTTATTTTGATCCACCTGTGGATTACTTTCAACTATTTGTGATACTTGATATTACAATTTATTAAAGTTGAAATATATCTATTTTTTGCTTCCGCTGTGCATTTAAATATTGTGTTGTTTGACTATAATGATATCAACTACGTCACGATACTCCCCACCGGGCCCACCGGTAATACGTGGAAATATCGGGGTGTGACAGGTTGGTTCACAAGCTTGGATGTCAAAACTGTTGAACAATGTTTCCATTTTATTTTGATCCACCTATGGATTACTTTCAACTATTTGTGATACTTGATATTACAATTTATTAAAGTTGAAATATATCTATCTTTTGCTTCCGTTGTGCATTTAAATATTGTGTTGTTTGACTATAATGATATCAACTACGTCACGATACTCCCCACCGGGCCCACCGGTAATACGTGGAAATATCGGGGTGTGACAGGTTGGTTTCAGAGCCAACATTGAGTGAATTAAACACTAGCCTTTTGTGTTTAATCTCAATGACACAATTGCACATACTCGAGTCTAGACAAGAACTTAGGACGATTCCTAATTTTGCTTTAATTTTTCCTTTATTGTTTGTTGTTTATTTCAATTGTATTAACAGGAAATATGCCACCAAGATTCAGAAGAGGAGGATGAGGAAAGGGGCCAATCACCGCCCCCAACGATCACGAAGCCGGGCCTTCTCACCGGCGAGCTCCTTCTACTACAATGAGTGCCGATCCTCAGGGGAACTGGAGGAACCAATTGGAGCATGCTAGACGGTCTGTCTCGCACAGCTCAACACCTCCCTATCGTCATTCCTTTGGGCCGCATTCGGAAAACGAGCCCGATAACCCACAACGTTCATATATACCTCTCCAGCGATCCCTTTCGCACCATTCTTTTGGCGACCCCACTCCTGTCTTTCAGGGCCGGTTCAACCCGACGAACTATATCGAAGAACCAGTGGGTTTTAACCCGCTAGGACCTGAAGACCATTTCTCGGGAGACCAAGCAATGGACATGGACGAGGACACGGATCCCGTCGAGCCTGCATCAGGGACACCCAACCATCCCATCGAGATCTCTGATGGATCATCCTTCCACGGATCACCCTACGGTGGTCCAGACAGTTATCAAGCGAGGTTTAACCAATATGAGTGGTATTTTACACCCTCTCATAACCCACAACAACAACAACAGCAGCAGGATCCCTCCGAGGATTCACGTTTCATGGCAGTCACGTCACCGCCTCCACCGCCGCCAGTTTATCAAGCACCTCCAGAACCACCAAGGCGTAGGAGAACAGGCACAAGAATATCCGCGCGAGGAGGGGATTTCCACTTTAGCACCCCTCGACACTCCAGTGGCAGTCACTACCCGCCACTGCACGAAGACCCACAAATGGGTGGGCCCTCAAACCCAATTCCAGAGGTGAACTCTGCACCAGTTGCCCCACAGCCGCCACCATTGGGTTTTAATAACCCAATTCCTGCATACGCTGGATCAACGACGTACAATCCGTTTGAGCAGCCGGCTCACACTCATTATAACTATGCTGAAGCCGACCCGTACCTAGTCGCGGCAAACTACAACGCCCTACATCCGGAAGGACCGTATGGAGCCCCTTGGGGAGTGGGATATCCAACTCATGGATATCAAGTACCGGCTCGACCACCGATTCGACAGTAGTTGCAGCCACCACGATTTTCCCCACCGGAACAGGAGGAAATCCTCCAAAGACTAAGTCGGGTGGAACATGAATTCCAAGAAGAACGTAGGAACAACAGGGGATTCCTCAAGGGCCTAGCAAGCTTGTTAAAGGGGAAGAAGAAGAGGGATCATTAAATCCCTATATGTATTGTTGTATTCCTATTTCAATCAAGTCCCTGCGTGGACATTTATTTGTGTATTTAGTCCCTGCGTGGACTTGTCTTTTTAGTCCCTGCGTGGACATCTATTTTAGTATTTGGTCCCTGCGTGGACTTGTATTATCGGTTTAACCCTGCGTGGGCAAGTTGTTTCTGTTAAAAGTCCCGTTTAGGGCAATGTGTAATCCTCTTTATAATTAATGGAATGTTAAGTTACAAATTTCATTTTTGTCATTTTATGCATAAGTATATGAAATAAATGAATCAAAATCATTCCTTTTAAAATATATCTGCCTATTTAAATATTAACTAAGAATCTTAAAGGTATAGCCTAGCCTGCATGTCATTATAAGACTTGGCCAAGATGGTAAGACCTGTTTAAAAAGATTCAAATCCCTGTTAACATCTGAAAACATGTTAACGCTCCTGGCAGACGTGATTCGTTAAAATCACACACGTCATTCTTATAATAGGATTCTTCAAGAGATTTCCTAACCCAACCTAATGATCTATAAATCATGGGTTTAAATCATCAATTAAGATGATTATATATTAAACATCCATTGGTGATGTAGTGCCTACGGGCCATACTCATTGTCATATAAGACAAAAGACAGTAGTAGTCTATGACTCCCTGTCAGGAAAAAAAGGTAAAGAACTATGTTTAAACCTTCATGCTTTGATTCTCTGAAATCATGGTTTATGATTTAAAATGTCCCTGTGACTAGGCCTTTTGTGCCATTAATAATACTGTTATTGATTTATAATTAGGATAAATTAAAATAAAAATCCTAAATAAACATGACTAATAAATTAACCAAATATGGTCTGTGTTTACCATGGTTAATGAATTGCCATAAAAGACAATTCCATAATAAACTCCCAAATAAATTATTGTCAATATCTTATGTAACAGTTCAAGATACAATGGCTGACTCGGATGAGATCAACAGTCACCCACGGGGGAATCAGGATGATGCCCGAATTAATATAGCAGGTGCTGAACTGCAAGCGTTAATAGACAATGCGGTTACCAAAGCTATAGAACGACAGTATAATGAATATAGCGGGACTCGAAGTAGGACCCTATCTGCACCGCATTCAAAGCCTAAGACTCATTCTGAGGCTCACAGCAAGCCACCCTCCAAGAAGGAAGAACCAAAGAAAGATGATGACGATCGTCACTCTTCTAATCAGCAAAGTGTCCCATCTCAAAGGATAGTACTGAATCAAGGACCCCGTGACAAGGGTTGTTCCTACAAGTATTTTGTTTCCTGCAAACCCAGAGATTTCACTGGGGAGAAAGGAGCGATAGACTGACTGCATGACATGGTTGGATGAGATGGACACCGTGGTTGATATCAGCGGTTGCGCTGAGAAGGATGTGGTAAAGTTTGTGTCTCAATCGTTCAAAGGTGAGGCCTTAGCCTGGTGGAGATCGTTGATTCAAGCTACTGGGAAGATTCCACTGTACAATATGACATGGGAACAATTTGATATCCTCATCAGGGAAAACTACTGTCCTCAGCATGAGGTAGAAAAAATTGAATCTGATTTCTTATCCTTGGTAATGAAAAATCTGGATTGCCAAGCTTACCTTACGAGCTTTAATACAATGTCAAGGTTGGTTCCTTATCTGGTGACCCCGGAACCCAAAATAATAGCTCGTTTCATTGGGGGCTTAGCCCCAGAGATCAAGGCAAGTGTAAAAGCCTCTCGGCCAGCTACTTTCAGATCTGTAGCTGATATATCTTTCTCCCTCACACTGGACGCGGTCAGACAGAGATCGCAGAGGAACACGGATGCCGAGAAAAGGAAGCGTGATGATGACAATTCACGAAGGTCAGACAAGAAGCACCGGGGAAACAATGACCACAAGAAGGGGTCTGGTTCTAAGAAGGATGGGCATCAATCTGGAGATAAGCCCAAGTGTAAGATTTGTCAGAAGCACCACTTTGGGAGGTGCAGACTTGACTCAAAATCCCAATCTCAGCCGAGGCCTTGTGGGATTTGCAAATCTTCGGAACATAAGACCCTAGAGTGCAAGAAACTGAAGGACGCAACGTGCTACGGTTGCAACGAAAAAGGGCACATTAAGACAAATTGCCCAAAATATGCAAAGAAAGCTGATGAAGGGAAGAAGACCAATGATAGGGTCTTCAGGATGGATGCAAAGGAAGCTGTGCATGACGACAATGTGATCACAGGTACCTTCCTTATAAACGATGTTTATGCGAGAGTGCTATTTGATTCAGGAGCTGATAAATCATTTGTAGATAATAAGTTTTGTAAGTTGCTGAATTTACCTGTTAAAACCCTAAGTGTGAAGTATGAGGTGGAATTAGCAGATGGCACCCTAGAAACCGCCTCAACCATATTAGATGGATGTTTCATATCCATTAAGAACCACTCCTTTCCTTTGTCCCTAGTTCCTTTGAAGTTAGCTGGTTTCGACATAGTTTTGGGTATGGACTGGTTATCTCATAACTAGGCCCAGATTGTCTGCAATAAGAAGCAAGTGGTGATCAAGACTCCGTCTAGTGAATCACTTACCATTCAGGGAGATACCCAGTATGGACTACCTGAGCAAGTGTCTATGCTCAAGGCTTCTAAGTGTTTAAAGAAGGGTTGTGTCATCTACATGGCACAAGTGACTATTGATGAGCCGAAGCCTAAGATTAAGGATATCTCTGTCATTTCTGAATACCCTGAAGTTTTTCCTGAAGAACTACCTGGTTTACCCCCAGATAGGCAAGTGGAATTCAGAATTGACATCATCCCTGGAGCAGCACCAGTAGCAAGGGTGCCTTATAGGTTGGCACCAACAGAGATGAAGGAATTGAGAACACAACTAGATGAATTGCTAGCCAAAGGTTTCATTAGACCTAGTTCGTCTCCTTGGGGAGCACCCATCTTATTTGTCAAGAAGAAGGATGGATCGATGCGTCTATGCATCGATTACCGTGAGCTTAATAAGGTCACTATCAAGAATAGGTATCCATTGCCCAGGATCGACGACCTGTTCGATCAACTTCAAGGGGCAAGTTACTTCTCTAAGATTGACTTAAGGTCAGGCTATCATCAACTGAAGGTTAGAGATGAAGACGTACACAAGACTGCATTTAGGACTCGTTATGGTCATTACGAGTTCCTAGTGATGCCTTTTGGGCTCACTAATGCACCAGCGGCATTCATGGACCTCATGAACCGTGTCTGCAAACCATACTTGGACAAATTTGTTGTCGTCTTCATTGACGACATTATGATTTATTCAAAGAATCAGGCCGACCATGAGAAACATCTTCGATGTATTCTTTCACTACTTCAGCAGGAGAAGCTCTACGCCAAATTCTCTAAATGTGAATTTTGGCTTCGAGAAGTCCAATTCCTTGGACATGTGGTTAGTGAACACGGAATTCAAGTAGATCCCGCTAAGGTTGAAGCTGTCATGAATTGGCAAGAACCGAAGACGCCCACAGAAATTCGCAGTTTCTTGGGATTGGCAGGATACTACAGGTGTTTTATTGAAAATTTTTCAAGGATTACTGCACCCCTAACTTCTTTGACTAGGAAGAATATTAAGTTCAACTGGGGACCGAATCAACAAGAATCTTTTGATATCCTTAAGCAGAAGCTAAGCAATGCACCTGTTTTGACATTGTCTGATGGAATAGAAGAGTTTGTGGTATTTTGTGATGCATCACACACCGGGATGGGGTGTGTGCTTATGCAGAAAGGCAAAGTTATTGCCTATGCTTCACGTCAGTTAAAGGTGCATGAAAAGAATTACACCACCCATGACTTGGAGTTGGGTGCCGTTGTATTTTCACTAAAGCTTTGGAGGCACTATTTATATGGAACTAAGTGTATGATCTATTCTGATCACAAGAGCCTCCAGCACCTATTTAACCAAAAAGATTTGAACATGAGGCAACGACGTTGGATGGAAACTTTGAATGATTATGATTGTGAGATAAGATACCATCCTGGCAAGGCAAATGTAGTCGCCGATGCCTTGAGTCGAAAGGAAAGAGTGAAGCCTATAAGAATCAATGCCAAGAGCATTGAGATAAAGAATGGTTTGAATGAAATGTTGTTTGCTGCGCAGAAGGAAGCTGTGCTGGAAGCTAACTATCCTAATGAAAAGCTAGGAGTAACCGAAGAACAGTTATCTCAGGGCAAGGACGGAATCCTGAGGTTAAATGGACGAATATGGGTTCCAGTTTTTGGAGGACTTCGAGATGTTATTCTTCTGGAAGCCCACAATTCTAAATATTCCGTTCATCCTGGAGCTGATAAGATGTACCAGGATCTGAAAGCAAACTTTTGGTGGATAGGCTTGAAGAAGTCTATAGCTACCTATGTAGCTAAATGTTTGACGTGTGCGCAAGTCAAAGCTGAACATCAGAAGCCGTCAGGTTTGCTACAACAGCCTGAACTTCCCACATGGAAGTGGGAAATGGTGACGATGGATTTCATCACCAAGTTGCCAAAGACAAGGAAAGGAAATGATACTATATGGGTGATAGTGGATAGACTGACTAAGTCAGCACATTTCCTACCCATTAAGGAGACCTATAGCTCCGACATGTTAGCCCAACTGTATGTAGATAAGATTGTATCTCTACATGGCGTACCAGTGTTTATTATCTCTGACAGAGATACTAGATACACATCACATTTTTGGAAAATTTTCCAACAGTCTTTGGGCACGCACTTAAATTTTAGTACGGCTTACCATCCTCAGAAGGACGGCCAGAGTGAGCGTACTATCCAAACTTTGGAAGACATGCTTCGTGCATGTGTGATCGACTTAGGTGGTAGTTGGGATAACCACCTGCCATTAATCGAGTTCTCGTACAACAATAGCTATCATACAAGCATCAAGGCCGCGCCCTTCGAGGCCTTGTACGGTAGAAAGTACAGAACCCCCGTTTGTTGGGCGGAAGTTGGAGATGTCCAACTGACAGGACCAGAAATAGTCTTTAAAACAACGGACAAGATTGTACAGATTCGAGATCGCCTGAAAGCTGCCAGGGATAGGTAGAAAAGCTACGCAGATTTAAAGCGTAAACCTCTGAAATTCGAGGTAGGTGACAAAGTGTTGCTTAAAGTATCACCCTGGAAGGGAGTGATGCGATTTGGTAAGAAAGGCAAGTTAAGCCCGAGATACATAGGACCATTCGAGGTCATCGAACGTGTCGGATCTGTTGCCTATATGTTAAATTTGCCTGAAGAGCTCAGTGGTATTCACAATGTATTCCACATCTGCAATCTGAAAAAGTGTTTCGCTGATGAATCACTAGTCATACCACATACAGATGTGCACATAGAAGAGAGCTTGAAGTTTGTTGAAAAACCTGTGTCGATCGAGGATCGACAGGTTAAGAAGCTTCGAAGGAAGCATGTGCCAATAGTAAAGGTTAAATGGGATGCCCGTAGAGGTCCCGAGTACACATGGGAGGTTGAGTCCACAATGAAAGAAAAGTACCCTCGTTTATTTCAGTAAATCTCGAGGTCGAGATTTCTTTTAAGGGGGTGAGGATGTAACACCTCAAAAATTTGTGTGCAATGAAATAACGACACGTTTCATGTAAGACAAAAGTGTTATAAACCCGGATCTAGTTAAAGACGTATGGCGGGATTTAAAAGTGTCGACATGTTAATTTATACCTCTGAACGACCTCAATATAAATCCCAAGACCCAAATCCATATTATAAACATCTGATATACTCAAGTCCGATTAATTGATGTTGTATAATTCTAATTGCACAAGAATGGGATCCTATGAGATTATGTTGACAAATCTTCATTTATAGACCTTTCAAAAGCACCCAAGACAACTTTAGATCATGTCAAGGTGGTCATAACAGTTCAAGCATGATATAAAGGTCCCATACTGATAATTTAAGCCCAAAATAGTAATACCTAAGTTGCCCTTTCAAAGCTTGAAGGTTACAAAAAATTTGCCTTCTGGTAAAGGCTTACGGACCGCAAGGACCTGGTCTTACGGTCCGTAAGAGGCTCTTACGGACCGCAAGACCCTCCGCTTACGGTCCGTAAGGAGTGCCCAGCGACAGACAATGTGACAGCTGCTGTTATGAACGTTGTAACCGACTTAAAGAGATATTTTCACTTCCATGTGCAACCTAAACTTGTTCTTAGGCACTAGGGACACTTGTTATTGATCAGGGATCAATCCTAGAGTTGTTTGGCATGATCATAAGCAATCAAGAACACTATATAAGAACCCACATTGTCGCAACTTTGATCATTCATTCCAAACTTCACTCCTTTAGACTTCTGGAGCTCAAGAGCCTTCTCTAAGCATCACTAGTCGTGCATAGGACCTTGGTAAGCTTCCTTGACCTTCCTTAATTGAGTTTTACTTATAGTTATTAGCTTAAAAGTCAAACCGTCGTAATTAACGTTTGACTTAGCGATTAATCATTAATGGTCCAATGATTAGTCTAATTGAAGGTAGTTATAAGTTGGTAATTATGTGGGCATTAAACCTTTAAAAGGGCACCCTCTGATTCCCGTCCTAACTTAGTCATTTGTCGGGTCAAAGTTGTTTATAAAAAGTCAACAGAAACATAATTTGCGAATTAACATGTAATTAGCAATGTAGAAGACGTGTAACCTATTTTATCACTCATATAACTTGGTAATAAGTATAAGAACTGGTCTAAGCTTGTTTGATCCGACAATTTTCTGTTTAGACCCGGTTCGGAACCGAAAGTCGCAAAACTTTGACTTTTGCTTTGACTTCAGTTCTGACCCGATTTAGTATGATTTGGAAATGCCTTAGAGCTTCCTTAGGACCAGGTTACATGATAGTATAACCCTCTGTGGTTGGTTCATTGATTGTCCGTTTCGTTTACACGTTTCCGTTAATTGCCTAATGTTGACCAATATGCCATTTTTACCATAAAACGAGAATTTTGGATATGTGAGAGGACAATAATATTTATTGCTGAATTATAAACATGTCCCTAAAATTTCATATCAGTTAGAGGTCTAGATTAGGAGTTATGCTCAATAGCGTACTTAAAAAGTTTTTTGTTAATTAAACGGCGCAATTAGCATAAAGCCTATCCAAACCCAATTTTTGACACCCAAACTTTTACCCACTGATGTAATATAATATTTTGGGATTTATAAAGATTTTTAATTATTTTAACCTGCTCATAACCTAAGGTTATGGCCTTGATTCGTTAAATACCGATTATACCCTTTTTGTGTATAAAATGAGTTTTACATAATATTTTGACACCAATCCAATTGCTACTGATTTTATATAATAAATGAAGTATTTTGAACTTTATAACCTGATCAGAAAACTCAGATTTCCTGTATAACCCGGAAATCGCTTAAAACGGCTTTTTACGCGTATTAAACACCTAGTATGGGTTTAAAACCATTTTGTCATATAAGACTTATCACCGACTGATATGTCCTATTAAAATAAGTTATTTTACTGATGTATTCGGACCCGAATCTCAGAATTTCATTTAATCTCTTTTATAACCTTTAAAATGACCAAAATACCCCTACGGGGCTTAAATTGAGATTAAACTCGTTTTGGGCATAATGGAAGATATCCTACTGATATCACAACATATTTAAGGCATATTAACTTAGGAAACCTGTAAATGACTCTCATGGTTACCCGTTACGCTTATTGCGCGTTCGGTTCGGTTTATGTAACTAGTTTGTATATTTTAGCCGAAACGGGTCGAACCTTATCATTTTTATCTCAAAATCCAGAATGTGTTTAGATTACCCATATAATACAAGTCTTCAAACTTGTCGGGTCTAAATCACATTCTATTCCGGTCTTCGCTTAATCGTGCGTTTGAACCGTATCTTTCCTTAAAACTAACCGGTCTAAGTTTAGACTTAATTAAAGACCCGTTAGGATTCTAATAGGTTATCATAAACCTTCGTTCCAGAATAGGAGACCCGGTAAAAGCTACACGCACTTGCTATTTGTGATTGATACTTGCAATGGTAAATACTTTTAACTTATTTTCCCTATACGGGCTTGGGGTATGGTATATAAAATACCGCTTGGTCGGACATTGAATCTTTAATCGAATAGAGGTTAAACCATTGATATGCTCCGTTTTGAAATGTTTTGTTTGCTTAAAGCCTTTGGGGGGTTAATGACCATGTCCCGGATATCCTTGGCATCATTTTACGAAATGGCCACGACCTAAGCACGGGGTGTAGGCGTACACCCGTCAGTGCCGAAATAAATAATGTGGTGTGTCTATTGATCTTTAACCCGGTCAACGGATCGGGCTACTGAACGCATAAGGAACATGTAATTCTTTTACAAGATTATATTCAAATAATTATCCCAAGTTATAAAAAGTTTGTGCCACGTGCATTCAAATCAATTTTATTAAACCTTTTCTAAATTTGTCAATTAATTGTATTTACCAGTGTAAACTGACGTATTTTCCCAAAAAGGTTAAGTGCAGGTACTACACGAACTAGGCTGGCTTTCTCCTAGCGTCCACAATAAGTCTCGCAAGCTTGGATGTCAAAACTGTTGAACAATGTTTCCATTTTATTTTGATCCACCTGTGGATTACTTTCAACTATTTGTGATACTTGATATTACAATTTATTAAAGTTGAAATATATCTATCTTTTGCTTCCACTGTGCATTTAAATATTGTGTTGTTTGACTATAATGATATCAACTACGTCACGATACTCCCCACCGGGCCCACCGGTGATACGTGGAAATATCGGGGTGTGACAATAACCAAGGGCACAACACAAAACCTCAAAGTGCAAAACCCTAGCCATGCCCTTCGGATGAATTTGACTAAAGGAGACCCGATAATACTCCAACAGATTCAATACAAAGAGGGAAAAGGGATAACAGAGGTTCGAAAACTCAAAATGATGACAATAAAGAGCAATCGAACCAGCCATAAATTTATCAATAGGAACGTCGCAAGCAGGAGCAGTTGGTTTAAACATTTTTCCAATACCATATTCCTTACAAAATAATTCTACCTCTTCTTGGGTTAATCGAGAAAAGGACTTTGCCAAATCCTTACGAGCACCCATTTTTACAAGAAAATATGAAGTAAGTAAGGAAATAATAAAGAAGCCGGAACTAACCTTGAAGAGAGGAAAGGAATTGCAGAGGAAACTTGAAGAGATAATGAAAAGATTGAATGTTATCTTCAATAATAAAAGAAAATAAAACCCAAAATAGAGGTTATAATTGCAAACAGTTACTCTCTGCAAAACCGCCGCCCTATGAACTGCCACACATCAATCAAATCAGTTGTCAGTTTTTTTAAAATTCAAAAAATTAACTGACTCCAACCCTTTAAGCCTTCAAGCTTTGAACCCTTGAAGCCCTTAGACAGTAAAACACATGTATAAAAGTCAGAAGTCTTTGAGCTCATTTCCCAAAAACCTTTGACTTGGGGGGCTGATGACGGGGGTAGCCCAAGACCAAATAAAATGACTTAAATACATAAATGCCCAAAAGGTTAAACGGTTCAAAGGTTGAAAAGCTGGGGAGATGAAGTAAAGCAATACGGGAACAGTAAATGGTCACATCTCTGGATTGCTTCACCAACTCACCAGCCGCAAAAGTAACACGGATCCGCAAAACACACTCTTTTACCCGCAGGTCAAAGCCTTCAACCCCCAAAAAGGGCAAAACCCCACTGCAAGCATGGTCACTAGTCAAATACATTCCTCTTTGAGTGATGTCTTCTACTATAAATTAGACACTTCATTTACTAAGCAGGACATTCCTGGCCAGCCCTGATTCCTGAAATCTCTGGTCATTCACTTCGAGTACTTGCTTCATGCGAGTTACTTTCTTTTACATTCAACACACACATTCCTTTTGCTCATACATCCGAATCTGAACACACTTCAGAGGAGGATCTTTAGCAAACAACAAAAACAATCTAGTGAACCTCTCTCCACGTCTTGCAAACGTGGGGGGACCCCACGACCTGCCTTAGGCAAAGTTGAACCCTTCAACCCTTTTGCCTAACCAGCCCGGCTACTATCCTTGGTCTATTATTTGTTGCATCAACAATAACCCAAAACCAAAAACCAAACCAAAGCAAACCAAATTAGGAATATGCAAACCGAACCAAACCAAACCAAATTGGTTTCGATTAAAAACCAAATAAACCATATTTAACCAAATTGTACCTAAGTTCTTTTTTTTCGGAATTTATATTTATGTTTGTGTTCTAACTTCCAAATATCAAATCAACAACGAATTTAAACTTAACAATATATAACTAAAAGACATAGCAAAATAAAACAAATGTATCCATAAAATAGTCGTACACACAACCACAAAGTTAAAACTTCAAAACATAGATTATAGAAACTATAAATAGTCAACAAGTCTAATGACACAAAATATAAATAATCTTTAAACAATGGGGATACATATACTTAGATATTAGACTTAGTATTTTAGGTTAATAAATTGTATATAGTTTATTAAACATTATTTGTAACAACCTCCAAAATTTCAAATAACCATTCCCAAAATACATTTCAAGGAAACCTGATTGAGGCCCCGAACTTGTACAACGCGACCCGAAATGAAAAACAAAAGAAACTTGAAATAGGGACCCTCGGAGACAAGCAGGGGGGATCCCCTAAAACTCCCGCGACGCGTGGCGGAATACCTGGACATGTGGGACTCGAAATTTGACAAGTGGCCAACCAATTTTTGCAACAAGGCTAATCTAGCCGGGGGGGTTAGCCCCGCGACACGCGGAAGGGAGAGGGGGGCCGTGCGCGACGCGCGGGAGGCACTAAAATTGAGTATAAATCCAGCAGTGTGGGACTTGTTCAGTTTGCTTAGTTCGATCGTTTAAAACGTCATCCTACTTCTCGTATCTCAGTTTCTTTCAACAAAGTTCTAAATTCCTGAAACGCTGCTCCGATATCAGGGTAATAACTCTAATCACTGATACGGTACTTTGTCCGATTGATTGAAACCGATCTAACGGATGTTTAAGTGTTGCCGATACCCGGCTATACTTTGTCATTCGTTGTGGGTTTTGATCTCGTGATTATCATTAAAGTTGAAATGAGTTAATACACTAATACATGTGCATTGTGTATTTAATTAGGTATACCAAGCTTTAAACCAGTAGGCAAGATCTATCAACTTAAACCTACAAGTGAGTCATTCTTCTTTTTCCCACAACATTGTAAGTCATTCTCTTTTTATCAAACTGCTTTGCAAAACCCTAAATGTTTTCCAGTTATACTTACAGTGATTAAGTCTTTGTATTCTTAAATTGCTGCCAGTATGTGGGGTTTTGTATACATCACTTGTCAAGCGTTACTATTGGATGACAGGATCCAATAGTGATATGATCACTGTGACAATTGTCAAATTTGCATGTATCCGTACAATAATTAGACAACGATTAGTGCTTAATGACTGTGCTGAACTAACATTTATGATATGAATGTTTTCTGATTATTGTTATCATACATACATGTGCATCATATATTGCAAAATGTCATATCATTATTGCATGCAACACTTATTGATTCAAATGATGCACAAAACAGAGATAACACAGTTATCAGACAAATCAGAAAAATGCTGACGGAGTTCAGTACATAGACAGACATGGTATTGAGACACAGAATGTGCCAGAAACTAAGAGTTACACTAGTCTAGTGTGTAGGAAAGTAAGGATCACAAAACTGCCTTCTTAGTGATAGTTTAAGTGCCGGAAAGTGCCTAAAACTCACATAAACTGCTCAATTCAGCAAAATTCAGCTTTTAAACAACTAAATGTTATGCAGAATTATGGTTAAATGGTCCAGAATGCTTTCCCAAGTGTCGGGAATCAAAACTGTCACAAAAGGTAACATAAAGCACACTAAACTGCATAGTTTAGCACCTTAACGAACCGGTAACCAACCGAACAACCGGACACTATCCGAAACACCAAATTTTCACTAGAAGCATTGTTTTACCATTTTCGAGCTAGTTATGGTCCCTGAACATCATAACACACGATATAACAACATAACAACTTACAACATAACAACTTACAACCTAACTAAATCATTAGATTTCAACTAGATAACTAACTAATCTTTACAAGCTAATCTAGACCCCCCTCCTATTTACGGTCACCAAGGGTGGCCCACCCTTGGATTTTATTTGTATATTTTATAAGATCATGTCTTGAACTTTAGAAGACACAAGAACCATTGGACTACAAAGTGTTGGAGAATTTTATAAGTAACCATAAGAACATAACTTCTTCATTCTCATCACAAACCAACACACACAACTCTCTCTTCTCTCCCTCTTGCTTACGGCCGAGAACAACAAGCACACCACCACCATCATCATTCCATCTTCATCCATTTTCAAGTATTTACAAAGGTGTAAGGACCTTAACAAAGGAGCTAGGAGCCTTTGGAAGTGGAAGGACCTCTCTCACAAGCTATTAACCACCAAGAACATCATCTTCTTCTTCTTGTGTTCATCCCTAGCCTTGAGCTAGTAGTAAGACCATCTTAATCCCATTTTACATCTTATTTAGTTGGTTAAAAGATCATACAAGTAAATAATCATGAAGAACACTAATGATCAAGAACATAATCTTTAACATAAGACTAAAAATCACCATGAATAATGTTGTTTAAGTGTTATTATACTTCTTGATTGTTGATTGTTTGTGTTAATGATGTTAAACATCATATGAACTTGCTAGATGGTGATTAAAGACATAATCTAGCAAGATAAGAGGATGATCTTATGAAAGATCAAGATGATCACCTTTCTGTGAAAGCATGAACTTGAAGTATGAAATGTTTTCTTGAAAAATGATGATCAAAGTGTAAAATAAATCATGTAAGTGGATGATTTCAAAACTAGTTTTCTCAAGAAACTAAGTTAAAATACAAGATTTACATAAACTTGGTTCTTAAAGAAACTAACCACATTTTTAGTGGTTAATCGAGTGTAGAAACATGAATTTAACAAGAAAAATTCAAGAAGAAATATTTTTAGAAAATTATTTTACAAGTTGCACACATCTAAAATCTTCAAGAATTATATTTTTAAATAAACAACCACACTTTAGAGGGCAACTAAGCTTACTAAACATACTACCAAGTTACTACAAATTTTTATAAATTTTCAAGTTCATGAAGTTGTGTAAATAGCTTGATTTTGGCATTTGGTAAGTATTGTTTGATTTGTTGTAGATTGTGATGATTTATAAAAGAAAATGATGTGCTTTGAAAGCATGGAAACCTCCATTTTTAAGGGGAAACTATGGCAAAATTTTCCTAGAAATTAAACACTTAGAAAAATATTTTTAAAACAAGTATTTACAAGTATATTTTAACCATGATTTTTCATATAAAGTTTGCCATAATTTTTGTTACAAAAATTACAAAATATTGGAGGTTGGTTTTTAATAAATAAAAGTGACTAAATATGTATTTAGGAAAATATATATTTAGATGTCACAATGTGTGTGATTACTTGTATATTATGTGTAATAGTTATATTCTTTTAGCACTTGAAATAATATAACTCACCAAAATACCAAAAATTACAAGACAAAATATTACCAAAAATTCCAAGAAATAAATATATAATTTATACCCAAAATTGGAGAAACCGAACAAGGAATATAACTTACAAAATATTCCGGAATTAAATTCATGAGTATATTTTGGTAAACGGTATTTTGGACACCAAGAGAACAAAAATATGAATTTTACAATTATTACAAAATTATATCATATTTTTTACAAGAAGAAATCATATTATTTTTGGATAAAGAAAAATATATACGTTTTCTTGATTTACTAGAAAATATACTATTTTTTGAGGAAATATATATTTTCTTCAATAAACTTAGAATATATTATTTTTGGGTGAAAATTGGATATATAAATATTTTCTAAGATAATCTTGAAAATATATTATTTTTTAGATTTATATGAAAATATAAATATTTTTGCCAAGAAGAAGTATAGATAAAGTTCTATAAATAATTTCTTAAAAATATATATTGGTGAATTTTTATTTAGAAATATTATTCCGGAAGAATTAATACGAAAATTAAGTATAAGAATACTTAATAAACACAATAAGAATACGTATTCTCGTACGTATAAATGCACCGGAATACGCCACCGATACTTAGCAAAAATATACAAGTTTAAATAATACGAGTATGAATACACCCATCATTGGGGAAGTTATACATGTATAAACACATTATGTGGCAAGTTAAAATATATTATTTTAACTAATATTCCAAGATTTAATAAATATAATTTAAGTTAAAATATTTATTATTTTAACAAATAATTATATACTTTGGAGAAAATATTAAGACACAAGGAAACGTAACTCAAAGATACTAATTAAGACTAAAGTCAAGGCACGACCCATCCGTCTAATACACCTTAGCACGTTTGTAGGTAGTCGTGTGAACAAGTAGCAGCTTTGAGTTACACCGGATTCGAGACGCAAGACTGTGAGTTCATGCCCCCCTTTTTCTTTTAAATGTTTTTCGTTTTATAACTTCGGGGGTGAAGTACATGTTACAAATTGTTTACAAACGTTTACATATGGTATGGTTAGCTAAGGAATGAACTGTTAGATCATGTGAGTGGTGGGTACAACGCGTAAGACCATTAATCCTCGTAGTAGGACCGAGGGATATGAGTGATAGATCTATTTAGGTGTTGCGAGCCCCACTCATGAGGACCGGGATTTGGCCCATGAGGTGACTATGTCTTCCAGCCGGAAGCCCGGTACAAAATCCGCTAGGATTGAGCCTTCCTGCATCACGTCACACATATTAATGGCCTTGCAAACCATTAATTGATCTGTTTCCTTGTTTACTTTCATACCGGGTTTACGAATACATACATACAATGTTTACAAGTTTATTATGAGCTCACATACAAAACACATGAACTCGCTCAACTTTTGTTGATGTTTTCAAACTACATGTATTTCAGGGAATTGAAATGGATCTGGCGGGCGTTGAAGGTTTTCAAGTATTGTCTGAAATAAATGATGTCATCCCACCTTTTGTAGGGTTTGGAATGGATGTCTCATCCTAGATACCCTTATGTGGGATCCACTTAGTCAGATTTAACCATGAAAACTAACTGAGTTATGGCTAAAGGAAGTAACGTGCAAGAGTTTGCAAACATCGAGTACGTTTTTTTGTAGTTTTTGAAAACAAAGGACACACTTTGCAATTTGGTGTCAACATAAAGGACGAGATTTGTAATTTACTCTAAATAAACCATACAAAAGTAGTGTAACAAAATGATCGAAATTACTTATGCAAATCGCGCGGCTCTCCTAGCGTTTTTGGAAGCAAAACTCTCGATCAAGTCTTTATCTTCCATACCTTCTAATATTTCATTTTCAATAGATATCATCGCCAATCCGTTCAATCTTTCTTAGGACATTGTCGATCGTGAATAAGTCTTCAACAACTTCAATTTTGAAAAGCTTTTTTCCGCCCATGCCACCGTTACCGGAATTGTCAAAAGCACTTTGTATGCATTTATAGCATTAGGAAAATGACCAAACCGCTTGATATTGTTTAAAGCATCAAAAGGGCTAACAATGTAACTCGGTAAAAATGTCTAGATCAACTTCAACTCCAAATAAAGTTCATTAGCATCAATGTCCAATTCTTCTTTATATCGACACGTGGAGTATGGGGCACCCAAGACCAAAAGCCAATTTCAATGGGGTATGGTGGGGCGTGAAAAAAAAACCAATTTCAAAGGGCTAGTTCTCTTGGCTAATGAGGTTCCGCCATGTCATGTGGGTAGCCCCGCCCAACGCCCGGGCTGAAACCCTCGCTCAAGGGGCCACGCCGAAACCCAAGCCCACCCAGGGTGATGACGTGGGCGTTTGTACCCAACCCACGCCCCAACCCCAACCCCCGCCCCATACCCCATATTCTAAGTGTAAATAAAATCAAAGGATGAATAGGCACAAATCATCCGATAATGAAATGTGATACTAAACAACCAATTTTGTGATTTCTTCTTTTACATAAAGGTGTTCATTAACATCTATATATGTTGGGAGGTAAACACAATCTCCAATCAAAATTAAAATGGATTGTAGTTATCAATCTTCCTGATTAATATACTAGGTTAGAAACTCGTAAACTGGGTTAAATATATGAAATATTAAAATAGTGAACAATTTTAAAACGATATTTTTACATAAGATATAAAATACGAAAGGGTGAAATAAGAGAAACGGGAAAAAGAATCTTGTGTGTACAAAATTATGACAAATGACGCAACCAGTTATTTATTTATTAGTTATAGATTAAGCTACGAATAAATCTCAGTTTGTGATTCATATATACATCAAATTGCATTTTTTGGTCTTAACTGTTAAAGATTACACGAAATGTCATTATAATAAGTTTTTAGTTTTAGTTAGTTTTCTGAAAATAACCATTTTGTTCTTAACAAAACATGTAATGTTTACCATTTTTCTTTGTTTCTCTTATCAATTCTTTATGTTTTTTTTCCTTTACTTCCTTTTCTTTTATTTTGTTCTTAACAAAACTTGTAATGTTTTCCATTTTCTTTCTCTTAACAATTCTTTATGTTCTTTTCATTTACTTCCTTTTCTTTTATTCTATTATTCTTTTCATCACTTCTATATTTTATTCTTTCAATAACTTACCTGCTTTATAAAAACGGGTAGCTTTGTAGAATAGTAACCAAGTTTTTAAAGTGTTCTAATTAGGTCACTGAAGTTTCAAATGTGGTCCAATCAGGTCACTAAGTACAAACCAATGAGCAAAACCACACACCAAACCAACATCGGCGGCGTACACCGGCAACGTCACCGGAGGTGTAGGATTTTATACCCAAAAGAGGGTACAACCCCAAAGCCAAGAGTACGAACCCCTTCATACATAAAACACTTCCCAAACATCATGGCGGATTGTCCGGTTCTTTGTAACTGGGTTATAGAATAACATTTTGGACAGATTTGATTTATATAATTTTAACAACTTTCAGCAAGGATTTAGGGAAATCGAAGCCTACCATTGCGTTCGTAGCATCGATAATTGGTTCCAGATTGAATCTCACAACTCCGACCGCTTCCGGCCATCGCGAATCGCCGCCAAACGCCACCACCGGCCACCCCTCTTTCTCTAGTTCTCTCTCTCTTATTTCTCTCTCTAACTTGAGAGAGAATTCTGCCCAAAATGAGCCAAAATGGGGCTTTTATACATTGTACTTTGGTTATTTACATAATATTGTCCTTGATTTTCTTCACTGTATATCTCTTAAATGTCAACATATACACGTGTGATTTAGTTTACGAAGATTTTTCAATGCCGAGAACCTCGATCAGAGAGTAAAAAAGGCGTAAGGTTCACAATGGTGTAAAATTAAAATGGGATATACAAGACTAGGATTCGAGTTACAGGAACAAGGGCCAAACCAACCACCCAAGAACGGAATCGTCGAGCGAAAACACTTAACAACCTCCTAGAAGCAGCTTTTCTTGCCACTAAACCTTTCTCCATCAATTAGGAATCTGATGCCGTCACCAAACACATTCCTTAAATTGTAGCCATTTGTTGAGTTTTTTTTTTGTGTCTAATCCGCAAATATATCACCATTGCCCTTGATTTTCTTGACTGTATATCTCTTAAATGTCAACATATAACCGTGTGATTTAGTTTGCGAAGATTTTTAAATGCGGAGAACCTCGATCAGAGAGTAAAAAAGGCGTAAGGTTCACAATGGTGTAAAATTAAAATGGGATATACCGGGCTAGGATTCGAGTTACAGGAACAAGGGCCGAACCAACCACCCAAGAACAGAATCGTCGAGCGAAAACACTTGACAACCTCCTAGAAGCAGCTTTTCTTGCCACCAAACCTTTCTCCAACAATTAGGAATCTGATGCCGTCACTAAACACATTCCTTAAATTGTAGCCATTTGTTGAGTGTTTTTTTGTGTCTAATCCGCATATATATCACCATTGCTCTTGATTTTCTTGACTGTATATCTCTTAAATGTCAACATATACACGTGTGATTTAGTTTGCGAAGATTTTTCAATGCGGAGAACCTCGAGCTGAGAGTAAAAAAGGCGCAAGGTTCACAATGGTGTAAAATTAAAATGGGATATACCGGGCTAGGATTCGAGTTACAGGAACAAGGGCCAAACCAACCACCCAAGAATGGAATCGTCGAGCGAAAACACTTGACAACCTCCTAGAAGCAGCTTTTCTTGCCACCAGACCTTTCTCCACCAATAAGGAATCTGATGCCGTCACTAAACACATTCCTTAAATTGTAGCCATTTGTTGAGTGTTTTTTTTGGTGTCTAATCCACACATATATCACCATTGCCCTTGATTTTCTTGACTCTATATCTCTTAAATGTCAACATATACACGTGTGATTTAGTTTACGAAGATTTTTCAATGCTGAGAACGTCGATCAGAGAGTAAAAAAGGCGTAAGGTTGACAATGGTGTAAAATTAAAATGGGATATACCGGGCTAGGATTCGAGTTACAGGAACAAGGGACAAACCAACCACCCAAGAATGGAATCGTCGAGCGAAAACACTTGACAACCTCCTAGAAGCAGCTTTTCTTGCCACCAGACCTTTCTCCATCAATTAGGAATCTGATGCCGTCACTAAACACATTCCTGAAATTGGAGCCATTTGTTGAGTTGTTTTTTTTTTTGGTGTCTAATCCGCATATATATCACCATTGCCCTTGATTTTCTTGACTGTATATCTAGGGCTGCAAACGA
>JARYGA010047873.1:0-38106 GCA_030545235.1 Helianthus tuberosus | reverse complement strand
TCTTTCTTTCTTCAATCTGAACAGGTTTGTTGATAAACTTAATTTTCTCATTTACCTCTATGTCCTTAAGAGGTATACTAGTGATTCGTCTTCTAAACACTTTTTGAGATTACATACATGAAATACATCATGTATTCCTGCCATTTCCTCTGGCAGTTGTAGCTGATAGGCTACATGTCCTATTCTTCTAATAATCTCAAAAGGTTCAACATACCTGGGGCTTAGTTTTCCTATTTTAATGAATCTGACTACTCCTTTCTATGGAGAAACTCTTAATAATACCTTATCTCCTACTTGAAATTCTAAAGGTTTTTGTCTGTTATCTTCATAACTCTTTTGATGATCTCGTGCTGCTTTTAGTCTTTCTTTGACTTGAATTGTCTTATCCGTTGTTTCTTGCATTATCTTTGGTCCAGATAATTGCTTTTCTCCAATTTCTGCCCAACAGACTGGAGTTCTGCACTTTTGTCCATAAAGTGCTTCAAATGGTGCAGCATTAATGCTTGTATGATAGCTATTATTGTAGGAAAATTCTATTAATGGTAAATGGTCATCCCAATTTCCTCCGAAATCAATTACACATGCTCTAAGCATATTTTCCATCGTCTGAATTGTCCTTTCGCTTTGTCTGTCCGTTTGAGGATGATAAGCTATGCTTAGATTTAACATGGTTCCCATCGCTTTTTGGAAACTTGTCCATAAATGAGAAGTAAAATGGCTATCTCTATCAGATACGATTGATAAAGGAATTCCATGTAATGAAACTATTTCATTTACATATAACTTGGCTAACTGTTCCATACTGAAAGTTTCCTTCATCGGTAAGAAATGAGCAGATTTGGTCAATCTGTCAACAATCACCCAGATTGTATCATTTCTTTTTCTTGTCTTGGGTAATTTGGTAACAAAATCCATTGTTATCAATTTCCGTTTCCATATTGGCATCACTAACTGTCACACCCCCAAAATCCACACGCGGAGTATCACCGCTTGGAGGCGTGACATGACCAGGATCAAGCCACCAATCATATTGAACATAAGTATATAGTAAAAGTCATTCATCAATACGATAGGTGTTTCCAAAACCAAATATAAACAAGTGTGTAGCGGAAGCATTAATGTAAAACCCAACATAAGTTTAAGTACAAAACATCCTAATGTTTAACAACACATTCACGATCCATGTCCACAACGACTGTGCCTCCCGTGCAAGCTCCATTAGTACCTATAGTCCTGCAAGGCATGTAACAGAGAGTCAACAACTAGTTGAGCGAGTTCACAGAAAGTAACGCGTAATAGTAAGTTTGTTTGTAACATGTGGCTCTACTGGGCCGGTAGTAAGTTCTATTGGTGGGGGCTTCCCGTGTTGTATAACCACTAGACTATTCATAACCATAAGTGTTCTTCACAACCGAGAACAGTAGTACGTACAAGCTTTACGTAGGTTTTACGTAAGTGTCCTTCTGTACCCGAGGACAGTGGTACGCGTGGGGTTTACGTAGGTTTTACGTAGGTGTCCTTCCTGACTCCGGAAGACAGTAGCATGTTATTGTTTACGTAGGTTTTACGTAAGTGTCCTTCCTGACTCCGGAAGACAGTAGCATATTCCTGTTTACGTAGGTTTTACGTAAGTGTCCTTCCTGACTCCGGAAGACAGTAACATATTCCTGTTTACGTAGGTTTTACGTAAGTGTCCTTCCTGACTCTGGAAGACAGTAACATATTCCTGTTTACGTAGGTTTTACGTAAGTGTCCTGCTTATTCTGAGGACCATGGTAGATAGTCTAGTAACCGTGTATGTACGCGTAATTGTTCAATTCCATCATTCAACCCATTCCCTATCCCCGGGAACCCCATGCCTTGGTAAAGAGTGTGAACTCACCTTGTTTCGCTCGGTATGCTAAGTATGTGCTCACGGTTAATCAATCACGTCCTAAGGTATGCACGTATACAATATCAGTTTGCATTCAAGTTGTTTGCACGTAAACATCATTATTATGAACATCGCATTAATAACACTGAGTATCACATTGCACGTATCTGTAATCATACAAGTATTGCCTTTAATCATAACAGCAGTTATCTAACCCAGTTAAGTTTAACCGAATTAACCCAAGAGATCGAACAGATTATTCAATCGGCGAAACATAGATTGGCGAAACACATTCTGTTTCGTCCCATCTGATTCGTCAAAAATGGTCTCGGCGAAACACAAGTCAGCAGAAAACATGTTGACGAAACACATTCTGTTTCGTCAATCGGGGTCTCGGCGAAACACCTTTGTTTCGCCAAGTGTGTTTCGTCGAACATGTTGCAGAACCAACACAGAATCAAAAATGTCTTAGTGGCCAACATCTAGCACCACCGCCCAACTTCATTGGACCTCCAATAACATCATCCGATTGGACCTCCCATAACCCCAACCGATTGGACCTTTTAATATCCATTAACTACACAACCAAACAATCATTATAATAAATTGGCGGTTCATCAACCCCCCCCCCCCTTTGACCACCGATTAACCCACCATCTCGATTATAGTGAACATCCCAATTTTACTTTCCATAACCTTATCCAATCTAGCCGACAATATCCATGTGATGTTTCTTTATCATATAACTAGTCAAGATATATATACAAACAATAACAAGTGAATCATGAATAACATAACCTGACAACACACACATGGGCCGCAACTAGAGCATTCATCAAACCGACTATTTAATTAATAACAAGTAATCGATTCTGAATATACACACTAACCGAGATGTTCGGAAATGAGGGTTTGATCGCTAAAGAGAGGGCTTGGGGAAACACACAGCTGCCGTCACACTTGGGAGAGTTTTAGGGTTTCAGATTGTTAACGTGTGGCGAATGAGACAGTTCCGTGTAATATATATGCGTACAAGTGAACTGGGCCCTAATGGGCTTTGGTGAAACTGGGCTTCGGCGAAACACCTGTTTCGTCGAGATGCTTATGGCGAAACAGTCTATTTCGTCGGGTCCAGTCTGTTTCGTCGAGTCCTTTTATGTGTTAACAGTTTTAAGTTTTCAACAGGTTTCATGTTATACAGCCAAACACAAAATCATGCAACCACAATGCGTTCATAAAAAAAAAAAAAAATGACGTGTACAGTTACAAGTTAAACAAGTCAAACAACTACACAGTCAAAGTCAACGTGCACTTAATGCGAAAGTGAAGGTCGGAAACTCGAGTTGTCACATTATCCCCAACTTGAAAGAAATTTCGTCCCGAAATTTAGCATACGGTTACTGAGGAAGCTAAGTAAGTTGTATCGTTTACTGGTTTTCCTGGGGTGTCACATCATTCCCCCGTTGAGTTGGAATTTCGTTCCGAAATTCCGTAGTAGCTTCAGCCTCAGTAGTAGTTGCATTGTTTTCGAACAACTGGGGATATTTGAGTTCCATTTGATCTTCGCGCTCCCAGGTGAACTCTGGGCCACGACGGGAGTTCCAACGAACTCGTACAAGAGGTATTCTAGTGTTCTTGAGGACCTTAACATCCCGGTCCGTGATTTCAACTGGTTCTTCGACGAAATGCAACCGTTCGTCGATAGTGAGCTCCTTCAAAGGAACTATGTGGGTCTCATCTGACAGACACTTCTTCAGATTCGACACGTGAAAGACGTTGTGAACTGCACTGAATTCAGCTGGTAAGTTCAGTCTGTAGGCCACCTTGCCTATCTTCTCTATGACTTCAAATGGTCCAACGTATCGTGGATTGAGCTTGCCTCGTTTGCCAAAACGAACAACACCCTTCCAGGGTGAAACTTTGAGTAGTGCTCGATCCCCAACCTGGAATTCGAGTAGTTTCCTGTCTTTATCGGCGTATACTTTCTGACGGTCACGAGCTGCCGCCATGCGTTGTCGTATTTGAGCAATCTTTTCAGTAGTATCAACTACCATTTCTGGACCTGTGATCTGACTGTCACCCACCTCTGCCCAACAAAGAGGTGATCGGCATTTACGCCCGTACAATGCCTCAAATGGAGCAGCTTTAATGCTGGTGTGGTAACTGTTGTTGTATGAAAATTCCATAAGTGGCAGATGCTTTTCCCAGCCCTTACCAAAGTCAATTACGCACGCCCGAAGCATGTCTTCTAGAGTTTGAATAGTACGCTCAGATTGCCCATCTGTCTGAGGATGATAAGCTGTGCTCATGTCTAATCGAGAGCCAAAAGATTTGTGCATTGCTTGCCACAGTTCTGAAGTAAGACGTGCATCACGATCAGAGATAATAGAGGTGGGCACCCCGTGCCTCGAGACAACTTCCTTAAGGTATATGTTTGCTAGAGTGGAGAACTTATCCGTTTCTTTGATAGCCAAGAAGTGAGCAGACTTTGTGAGTCGATCCACGATCACCCAAATAGTATCGTTCCCACACTGGGATCTAGGTAGGCTAGTAACAAAATCCATGGAAATTTCCTCCCATTTCCACTGTGGTATCTTTGGCTGCTGGAGTAAACCTGCTGGTTTCTGATACTCTGCCTTGACTCTCGCACAGGTCAAGCACTTGCTGACATAGGTAGCGATGTGGGCCTTCATGCTAGGCCACCAATACGCAGTTCTGATGTCGTGGTACATTTTATCCGAACCAGGATGTACTGAGTAGCGAGACTTATGAGCTTCATCCATTACAAGCTCGCGTAGGTTGCCATAGAGTGGGACCCAGATGCGTCCTGTTACATAGTAGGCGACGTCTGCCTTTTGTTCCAAGCGTTGCCTTGAGCCGCGTAGGGCTTCAGCCCTGACGTTTTCTGGTTTCAATGCTTCTACCTGAGCATCTCGTATCTGTGAAGGAAGACTGGACTGAATAGTGAGTTGTAACGCTCGTACACGCCTAGGTGTAGTATCCTTGCGACTGAGGGCGTCGGCCACCACATTGGCTTTGCCCGGATGGTACTTTATAGCACATTCGTAATCGTTCAGTAACTCGACCCATCGACGTTGTCGCATATTCAAATCTTTCTGCTTGAAGATATGCTCAAGACTCCTATGATCGGTGTAGATGGTGCACTTGGTGCCATACAGATAATGTCTCCATATCTTGAGTGCAAAGACAACAGCTCCAAGCTCTAAATCGTGCGTAGTGTAATTCCGTTCGTGAATCTTAAGTTGGCGCGAAGCATAAGCAATAACTTTATCCCGTTGCATCAACACACATCCAAGACCTTGGATGGATGCGTCGCAGTAGACTACAAAATCATCCGTGCCTTCAGGCAATGAGAGGATAGGTGCGCTACAGAGTCTATCCTTTAAGTGCTGAAATGCTGTTTCCTGTCTATCACTCCAACGGTAAGCGATACCTTTCTGTGTCAATAATGTAAGCGGCTGCGCAATCTTTGAGAAGTCTTTGATGAACCGTCTGTAATAACCCGCCAAACCTAAGAATTGGCGTATTTCTGTCGGTGTGCGCGGTGCAGGCCAGTTCCTGATCGAATCTACCTTGGATGGATCGACATGAATCCCATCCCTGTTTACCACGTGGCCTAAGAAGTGGACTTCACGAAGCCAGAAGTCGCATTTTGAAAACTTGGCGTACAGTTGCTCCTTTCGAAGAAGTTCCAAGATAAGACGTAAGTGCTTCTCGTGTTCCTCCTGACTCTTGGAGTAGATCAGAATGTCGTCGACGAAAACGATGACGAACTTGTCAAGATAGGGTTTGCACACCCTGTTCATAAGATCCATGAAAACTGCAGGTGCGTTTGTTAGCCCGAATGGCATGACTAGAAACTCGTAGTGACCGTAGCGAGTTCTGAATGCTGTCTTGGAGACGTCCTCCTCCCGGACTCTCAGCTGATGATACCCGGACCTTGGATCAATCTTGGAGTAGTAACTCGACCCTTGCAACTGGTCGAATAAGTCGTCGATACGAGGAAGAGGATAACGGTTCTTCACTGTGACCTTGTTCAGTTCGCGGTAATCAATGCACATTCTGAAAGTGCCATCCTTCTTTTTCACGAATAGTACTGGAGCTCCCCAAGGCGAAGAGCTTGGACGAATGAAGCCCTTATCCAAGAGCTCTTGTAATTGCTTAGACAGATCTTCCAGTTCAGTTGGAGCTAAACGATATGGTGCGCTTGCTATAGGTGCTGTCCAGAACTATAGGAATGAGGTCGATAGGGAACGTCTGCCCAGCGAGGATAAGATTACAACCCTGAACTATGTGTGGCCTCTAGACTTGTACCATAAGCTAACACTACGACAGGTTTGGTGTTCAAGGGAGTTGGTGTACGTTGTAACATTTGACTATCTTTCAAGAACATATAACTGGTATCCACACCCAAATCAAACAAGACAGTAACATAAAAGTCGTCGAGAAGAAACTTACCCATTATTACATTTGGATCGTTCCTTGCGTCACCCTGACCAATCACGTACATGCGGCCTCGGCGTCATTGTTTTCATTGTTTCCCCCAACGCTATCCCCATTGTCGTCCCTGTTTCCATGGTCGTGGTTCTGAGTCTGGTCCTGGTTTATATGCGGACAATGTCTCTTGTAATGATCTTTAGCATCACACTGAAAACATCCTTTAAATCTTTGTTGTTGCTGCTGATTCTGTGAAGATTGAGGCGGTCGTTGTTGTTCTTGAGTTACAGGACGTGAGTTTCGACAATCCTTAGCTTCATGACCAATCTTGAGACACCGCTGGCAACGACCCTTGTTGCACTGACCGCTGTGGTGTCTATTGCATCTGTTACACTTTGGATGATTACCTCGATATCCACTCTGCCCACGACTACTAGAAAACTGCTGTCTGGGGCTCTGGTAGTCATCTATCTTTTGCTGCTGCGCCAGAGGCTGGACCAAAATTAATCCCTTGCTCAGGTTTTCATCCCACTTGCGTTTGTTATCACTAGAAGCACATGCAGTATCAGTTTTAACACGTTTCGGTAGTTTGTTTCGTTCTACAGCCTGATCTGTGAGACGATGAGCAAGTCGAGTGACTTGCTGGATAGTGCCAAGGTTAGCTGCGGTCACATGACTCTGAATTTCGGGCACCAGACCCTTGAGATACAGTTCGATGCGTTTGGTGGGAGAGTCTACCATGGTGGGACAAAATGTGGCTAATTCATTCGATCTCTTCGTATAAACTTCAATTTCAGACCCCACCATCTGTAGGTTTAGGAACTCTACCTCTAGTTTGTGGATGTCTTCTCGACTGCAAAACTCTTCCTTAATTAGGTCCTTGAACTCATTCCAGGGAGTGGCATTAGCAGCTGCCAGCCCTAACATCTGAACCTGTGCTTCCCACCAGGTTAATGCAGCACCTTCGAGTGTTCCAGTAGCAAACTTTACTCTACGAGACTCAAGGCAATCACACACCTCGAAGTCAGTTTCGAGCCTCTCGAACCAGTGGAGGAGGCCTTCAGCTCCCTCAGTTCCACTGAAGGTACTAGGTTGGCAATCCTTGAGATTTTTGAAGGTGTCAACAGGTGGCTGAGCGTGTTGACCTCCTGCTTGTATGGCTGCAAGTGCCGCAGCAATCCGTTCGTTAATGAGAGCCGTCAACTGGGCTTGTGTCATGTTGATACGTCCGGCCATGATCTTCATAGCAAATGTAACGTAAGTGAGAGAGGTTCGCGAATAGTGCGAAGAGAGTGAGCACACAAGTATTATCAAGCAGTAACGAATAGTAGGTTCTGTAATCTAAGCATACCACGAGCAAAGTTCTATGTAATTCTAACAAGTAGGTAAGGTAACATGAATAGTAGTACCTATGATGCTGAGCCTTGCACGTGGAGCGAAGCGTCGTTGTGGATCGTTGAGCACTGTTCTGGTTATAGTCTGGTTTTAATAAAAACGTTTTCCCCTTATTAAAACCGAGTTCTCTATAACCAATGGCTCTGATACCAATCTGTCACACCCCCAAAATCCACACGCGGAGTATCACCGCTTGGAGGCGTGACATGACCAGGATCAAGCCACCAATCATATTGAACATAAGTATATAGTAAAAGTCATTCATCAATACGATAGGTGTTTCCAAAACCAAATATAAACAAGTGTGTAGCGGAAGCATTAATGTAAAACCCAACATAAGTTTAAGTACAAAACATCCTAATGTTTAACAACACATTCACGATCCATGTCCACAACGACTGTGCCTCCCGTGCAAGCTCCATTAGTACCTATAGTCCTGCAAGGCATGTAACAGAGAGTCAACAACTAGTTGAGCGAGTTCACAGAAAGTAACGCGTAATAGTAAGTTTGTTTGTAACATGTGGCTCTACTGGGCCGGTAGTAAGTTCTATTGGTGGGGGCTTCCCGTGTTGTATAACCACTAGACTATTCATAACCATAAGTGTTCTTCACAACCGAGAACAGTAGTACGTACAAGCTTTACGTAGGTTTTACGTAAGTGTCCTTTTGTACCCGAGGACAGTGGTACGCGTGGGGTTTACGTAGGTTTTACGTAGGTGTCCTTCCTGACTCCGGAAGACAGTAGCATGTTATTGTTTACGTAGGTTTTACGTAAGTGTCCTTCCTGACTCCGGAAGACAGTAGCATATTCCTGTTTACGTAGGTTTTACGTAAGTGTCCTTCCTGACTCCGGAAGACAGTAACATATTCCTGTTTATGTAGGTTTTACGTAAGTGTCCTTCCTGACTCCGGAAGACAGTAACATATTCCTGTTTACGTAGGTTTTACGTAAGTGTCCTGCTTATTCTGAGGACCATGGTAGATAGTCTAGTAACCGTGTATGTACGCGTAATTGTTCAATTCCATCATTCAACCCATTCCCTATCCCCGGGAACCCCATGCCTTGGTAAAGAGTGTGAACTCACCTTGTTTCGCTCGGTATGCTAAGTATGTGCTCACGGTTAATCAATCACGTCCTAAGGTATGCACGTATACAATATCAGTTTGCATTCAAGTTGTTTGCACGTAAACATCATTATTATGAACATCGCATTAATAACACTGAGTATCACATTGCACGTATCTGTAATCATACAAGTATTGCCTTTAATCATAACAGCAGTTATCTAACCCAGTTAAGTTTAACCGAATTAACCCAAGAGATCGAACAGATTATTCAATCGGCGAAACATAGATTGGCGAAACACATTCTGTTTCGTCCCATCTGATTCGTCAAAAATGGTCTCGGCGAAACACAAGTCAGCAGAAAACATGTTGACGAAACACATTCTGTTTCGTCAATCGGGGTCTCGGCGAAACACCTTTGTTTCGCCAAGTGTGTTTCGTCGAACATGTTGCAGAACCAACACAGAATCAAAAATGTCTTAGTGGCCAACATCTAGCACCACCGCCCAACTTCATTGGACCTCCAATAACATCATCCGATTGGACCTCCCATAACCCCAACCGATTGGACCTTTTAATATCCATTAACTACACAACCAAACAATCATTATAATAAATTGGCGGTTCATCAACCCCCCCCCCCTTTGACCACCGATTAACCCACCATCTCGATTATAGTGAACATCCCAATTTTACTTTCCATAACCTTATCCAATCTAGCCGACAATATCCATGTGATGTTTCTTTATCATATAACTAGTCAAGATATATATACAAACAATAACAAGTGAATCATGAATAACATAACCTGACAACACACACATAGGCCGCAACTAGAGCATTCATCAAACCGACTATTTAATTAATAACAAGTAATCGATTCTGAATATACACACTAACCGAGATGTTCGGAAATGAGGGTTTGATCGCTAAAGAGAGGGCTTGGGGAAACACACAGCTGCCGTCACACTTGGGAGAGTTTTAGGGTTTCAGATTGTTAACGTGTGGCGAATGAGACAGTTCCGTGTAATATATATGCGTACAAGTGAACTGGGCCCTAATGGGCTTTGGTGAAACTGGGCTTCGGCGAAACACCTGTTTCGTCGAGATGCTTATGGCGAAACAGTCTATTTCGTCGGGTCCAGTCTGTTTCGTCGAGTCCTTTTATGTGTTAACAGTTTTAAGTTTTCAACAGGTTTCATGTTATACAGCCAAACACAAAATCATGCAACCACAATGCGTTCATAAAAAAAAATGACGTGTACAGTTACAAGTTAAACAAGTCAAACAACTACACAGTCAAAGTCAACGTGCACTTAATGCGAAAGTGAAGGTCGGAAACTCGAGTTGTCACACTAACTGTTGCAATAACCCGGAGGGTTTCTGATGCTCAGCTTTAACTTGTAAACAAGTTAGACATTTAGCAACGTAGTTTGCTATATCCTTTTTCATTCCTATCCACCAGAAATTCTTTCTTAGATCTTGATACATCTTATCACTTCCTGGATGTATCATATACTTAGACTTATGAGCTTCTTATAGAATTCTGTGGCGTAGGTTTCCTAGTTTTGGTATCCACATCCTTTTCTTATGGAACTTCCAAATTCCATTTGTTCCTTGTTCTAATTCCTTAATTATTCCTTTCAATCTTTCAGCATCGTCCTTGATTGCTGTTTCATGTACCTCTCTGATTTGCTCATTTAAATTTGTAATACATGCGTCCCTAGACTTTTAGATATTGTCAATTTTAGTCCCTGAACTATGTAGTCATTAATACTCTTGGTACTTGCTGAATTTTATGCTATATACTAGATACTTGGAATGTCTAAACCTAAATACTTGGAATGTCTAATTCTAGATACTTGGAATGTCTAATTCTAGATACTTAGAATGTCTAATTCTTGATACTTTGGTTCTTGACTCTTGTGGCTCGTGAAACTTAAGACTTGGTTGAACAAGGGACTGGAGTCTTATCACTGGCGGAAACTACAAAACTCTGAAATCTTTTGTGTTATTGCTATAATCTAGTTGTACTATTGGCCAATAATACGAAACGCTTAACCTAACGAGCAAATCAAATCAAAGACGGTGAAACGGAAGTGATGGGATTGACCGAGTGGCAATCCGATCGGATGACCATCCGATCAGATAGCCATCCGATCGGATGACCACCCGATAGGATGCCACTCAATCGAACAACTATCTGATCCGAGTATACACCGCCTTCACACCTTCTCACACTATAAATAGGCCTGTCACATCACCATTTTCACTGATGTGACAGCCTCACTCGACCAGACGCACGCACTCCTATTTTCTTCCATTTCTCGTCGATTTCAGCACGTTCTACACTAGATTCTTGTACATCTTTGATCTACACAACATTCTCTACGAGATTCTCCTTTGAAATCTCACTTTTCACCATGAAATCTCTCGGATTTGAGCTCTTGAAGGTGATGTCACCATGGCGGTTTGTACCAAACTGTTGTGTGATGTCATTCTAGCCAAGATCTAGCTCAGATCTAAGGAATTTCATGCGTTTTACACTAAATCTATGCTAGATCTAAACTTTTCAAGCTAAAAACCTATGTTTATCTTCATCTTTTCTTGAACTTTTACTAAAATGGTGAGATCCGGATCTAAACGGACTGTAGACTTGATTATTAGTCTGGAGTCAGTTTGAAGGAGGATTGTTGCCGGAGAAGATGATCGGAGTAGGAATTCTGACATAAGCGTCATCACGAACAGACGACTGAACGGACTGGGTGATTCCCATCCGACCAGATCGGCTGTACATTCATGTGTTTACCATTGTCTCAATGCGTTCCAAGTCATCGTTTTTTAAACAGAAACTTAGAGTTTTTACAAGTTTAGGAATGGGACAAGAGTAACCCGATCGAGTGGCAATCTGATCGGATAGCCATCTGATCGAACAGCCACCCGATCAAGTAAACACTTTTCCCTTAACTTTAAAACACTTTAAACTTTGAAGTCATGACCGTCGAATGGCAACTCGATCGGATAGCCATCCGATCAAACTGCCATCCGATCAGATGACATACCTCTTGAAGTTTTGAAAACTTGGAACTTTGGATCGAGTGTCAATCCGATCGGATAGCCATCCGATCGGACAACCATCTGATCAAGGTAACCAAAGATGAACACTTGACTTAACATTTTGGGAACTTGACACTTGGATCGGATGACCATTCGATCGAATGGCCATCCGACCCATTCACACACATGCCATCTCAATCAAATGGCAATCCAATCGGACAGCCATTCGATCAAAATGACTGGTCTGACACTTGGTTTAATCTCATTATTCTGCCCGACTCTTATCTGTTGCAATCTAATCAGGCTAAACCTAAAGAGCTCCCTTTGATCCAATAACAGTTAACCTGTTAAGCAATCACTGTGAGTATACTCGATCCCTTTTTGTTTTAAACTTTGGGATGTAACATGTATTCTATTAAATTACGATACTTGAGACTTTTGCAAACTAAACTCTATCCTATGTGTATGTGAAACTTGTGATTCTTGTATTCTATTTGTGCTATGTGGACGTTTAATCCAAGGTGTGTAGTTCCGCCTTAACAATAGTAGCGCTATAGGAGATGCACCTCCCCATTATTCTCGGGGGTATTGTTAGGAGGATTCTAGTTTTCCTTGAGACTTAGGAAAACAACAAAGCATCGGGATACTTGGGCTATCACTTGTTGGACTACGAACACTAGCGTGGCTGAAACTATTTTGTTACACTTACATAAGGATACGAGTTGTTTTAATCTATTATGCTATTACTCAAACTTGTATACTCGCCAGTACATTTTTGTACTGACTCTATTTTAATACATGTTGCAGGCTGATAGGATGCTGAATCGTGGAAATCAAGCTAGGGATGATGCTTAGAAACCCACCTAGTTTAAATCTAGTCTTTGAACAATGATTAATGGTTGTATTTTGAATCTTTTGTTGGTGATGTTGTTTTAGACAAACTTATGCATGAAACTTATTTAATCTATAATGAAATTAATAGTGTTATGGAATCTCGTGAGCAATCTGAACGCCTAGTGCTCGCACCCCGATGTTTCCGCCATCGGTTGGGGTGTGACAGATTGGTATCAGAGTCATAACTATAGGGAATTAGGATAAGTAGGAAAACTTGCCCTAGTATATAGTTCTAGGAATCTTGATTCTTGTCTGTTGTTTAAGACTTATGCATTCTACCGCATCTGCTTCCTAGCAGCACATTTTCCTGCTAAACTTACATGCCTTTCCTAAGGCTGACACAATATACACTTGGTACTTTGAAAACACTGTTAACCAGTGTTTGGATTTTGCACGAGGTTTGCCCTAAAGTCAGGAGTGACATCCGAACCTTGATGGAAAATCTCCATACTATTCTAGTAGGTCTTGTCTGCGGATAAGTACCAACGCTATTAGGGTACGATGTTGTCAAGTTAGAGGTGAAACTCAGACCTTGATAACTAGTCCTACTCTTTGATGTTTTCCTGTCTCGCCAAAGTCTCGAAACCTGCATTCAATTAGGAACGTGAAATGACCAAAAGGACGAATATCGTAGGCCTAACATCGATGACATATTTGTCCATGTAAGTCAAGACACGTTACCCCAATTCGAAAGGGGTTCGAATCACTCTGGTTAGTCACCGTTCCTCTACCCGGAACACTCTATGTTTTATGGGCCTATCTTTTTATGTTATCTCGACTTTTACACGAGGTTTTAAACTTGATTCTTCGTTTATCTTGATTCTTCGTTTATTTTGAGACTCTTTACACAAATCGCAAGTACGTTCACAAGCTAAAACATTAACTCTAATCTCAGGATCAACTAAATTTATGAAGCTTTAATCTATCATGATAATCTATGTGTGGAATCTTGGTCGACTATGACACTATGTGAAACTATCCGATGAATCTATGTATTGTTGTGGTTGTAAGACACTAAATGTAACATGGCATGGAAACACGAGGGAGAAGTGACATGTCTGAAGCATGGTGGATACGCCGCTGGTACTTCCTATATATAAGTTTTTCCGACATGTTACTAACTTTTATACTAAGTGCCATGCGAAACTTAGTGTTCTGCAGACCGATGATGAGATGGTTTAAATCTAAAGCTAAGGGAAACTACATGTGTAATCTATAAGTAATCTATGTGTACGCTAGCGTAATCTATGTGTAATTTATGTATGTGTGGTTTTTGAGAAACAAAATACGAAACGTAGCCTAGCGCCGAAGACGAGGCGGACGTGGCATGTCCGAAGCACGGTGGATACGCCACTGGTACTTCCTATATATAAGTGTTTCTGGCATGTTACCGAACCTTCGTACCACGCGCTAAGCGAAGTTCGTAGTTTTGTAGGCTCGGGTTGAAGTTGTGAAATCTATTTGGGTTAATCTATGTTGTTGAAACTATTTGGTCAATCTATGTGGAGATCTTGTGATGAATTCTAATGTTGTGGTTAACAAGGCATGACACCGATGACGAGACGGACGTGGCATGATTGAAGCATGGTGGATACGCCGCTGGTACTTCCTATATATAAGTGCTTCCGTCATGTTGCTGAACTTTCGTAGCACGTGCCATGCGGGATTTCGTTGTTTGTGGATTGTTAACACTAATCTATTGAAATCTATGGAAAACTATGAAATCTATTGAAGTCTATTGAATCTATTAAAGTCTATTGAAGTCTATCGAAGTCTATTGAAGTCTATTGAAATCTATTGGATCTATTGAAGACTATTTGAGACCTATCGTAATCTATTGAAATCTATGTGAATCTGTGATAATGATGATGGGTGTGTTTTGAGACACGTAACATGACACCGAGTACAAGGTCGAAGCGATTATGCCCGAAGCGTGGTGGATACACCGCTGGTACTTCCTATATAAGCGTTTCTGACATGTCGCCAAACTTCGTACAACGTGCCATGCGAAGGTCGTGGGTTGCAGTATCTATGTGAATCTTGAGCCTTAGTCTATCGTATGTAAATCTATATTAATCTAGACTTATATGATCCTCTTGTTGGATCTTTAGGATGTCTTCTCGAAAGCTCTCCGACACTCTCAAGAGATCCAGGGAAAAGTCTCAGAAAAAGATGATGTCCTTCATGGCCGACCAGATCGCTCGAGTCGTGCAAAAGATCGTCTCTGAGGTCCAAGGATCGAACACTTCGCCCTCTTCTGTTGACTCTAAGACGGAGAAAGAAAAGTCTACCTAGTTCAGCTATAAGTATTTTGTCTCTTGCAACCCTAAGTCTTTCACGGGCAGTGAGGGGGTGACTGCTATGCTCAAGTGGTTTGACAGCATCGAGGTCACCTTCATTAACAGTGAGTGCCCGGAACATCTAAAGACTAGGAGTGCAACAGGAATGTTTCAAGGCAGAACATTAGAGTGGTGGACAAATGAGAGAAACATCCGATCGAATGAAGAAGCCTATGCTCTTCCATGGGCTGAGGTGTGAGAATTAATGCTGCTTGAATTCTGCCCTCCTCATGAACAACTGGAACTTGAAGAAGAGTTCTTGCACTTGAAGCAGATTGGTGATGATAATATAGCTTATACTACCCGTTTCAAACAGCTCAGCTTGATTGTTCCCCACTTGGTTTCTACCCCTAAACGCATGATAACCAAGTACATCAATGGTTTACCTCCTGTTATGCGTGATTCTATTGAAGTAGCTCAACTCGAAACTCTTGAGGAAGTCTACCGTCTCGCCGCTAGTCTCAACAACAACTGCGTTCATGATAAGCAGTTTGCTAACTCTGCTCCCTCCAAGTCTGCACATCAAGTTACCCAGCAGCTAAGTGGCAGCAAGAACAAGAGGCGAAAGTCACATGGTTCAGGATGCAATGCTATTGTTCCTAATGCAAACCCTGCTTCTAAACCTACTCTTGCTGCTACTATCCCAATCACTGCTGCTCCTGAAGTCAAGAAGCAATACTCTGGGTTTTACCCCAAGTGTACAACTTGCAACTTTCATCATCCTGCTAATTCTGCATGTCGTTTGTGCACCAACTGCAATCGCTATGGTCACACGACTCCTTACTGTCGTCAAGCAAATCCTGCTCAACCAGCTCAGGCAGCCTTACCAGCTCTTCCAGCTCCTCAGCGGAACCCTAAGCCAGTCAATGTCGTTCGTGCATGCTACAAGTGTGGAGATACTACTCATCTTCGTAACCAGTGTCCTCAGCTGAACCAGGACCAGCAGCCAGCCGCTCGTGGGCGAGCGTTCAACCTTAATGCTAATCAGGCTCGTAATGACAATGATGTCGTTAATGGTACGTTTCTCGTGAATAACCTTTATGCTTCGATCTTATTTGATACTGGTGCCAACAGAAGATTTGTGTCCGTAGAATTCGAATCATTGTTAAACTGCGCACGCTCTATGTTACCTAAGTCATTTTTGGTAGAGATTGCCGATGGAAAGTCAATTCTAGTTGACTCCATTCTCCATGGTTGTTCCTTGATTCTTAACGACCACGTGTTTACTATTGATCTAATGCCCATGCAATTGGGTAGTTTTGATGTCATTATCGGTATGGATTGGTTGCGTAAGAACCATGCCGAGATTGTTTGTCACGAGAAGTTTGTTCGTCTACCTCTACCGTCTGGTGATATCATGCAAGTCTATGGAGACCGACCTTCGGAAGGGCTGAGGCTGATGTCATGCACACAAGAGAGCAGGTGCTTACGTAAACAGAACCTTGCTTTCTTGTCCCACGTGGTGGAATAAAAGAGCAAGGGGAAGAACATAAGCGATGTTCCAGAAGTGTGTGATTTCCCCGACGTCTTTCCTGAAGATCTACCCGGTCTTCCACCTCCTAGAACCGTCGATTTTCGTATTAATCTCATACCTAGTGCGACTCCTGTCGCCAGGGCCCCGTATCGTCTTGCACCTTCCGAGATGCAAGAGCTATCTAGTCAGCTTCAGGAACTACTCGACAAAGGAATTTATTCGTCCAAGTACCTCACTGTGGGGTGCTCCCTTGCTATTTGTCAAGAAGAAAGATGGCTTGTTCCGTATGTGTATCGACTACCATGAACTTAACAAGCTTACCATTAAGAATCGTTACCCTCCACCTCGTATCGATGATTTATTTAACCAACTACAAGGCACGTCCTATTTCTCGAAAATCGATCTTCATTCTGGCTATCATCAGCTTCGTGTACTCGAGGATGATGTACCTAAGACCGCATTTCGTACTCGTTATGGGCACTACGAGTTCGTGGTCATGCCTTTTGGATTGACCAATGCACCCGCTGTGTTCATGGATCTCATGAATCGTGTTTGTAAACCTTATCTTGATCATTTTGTGATAGTCTTTATTGATGATATTCTCATTTATTCTAAAACTAAAGCTGACCATGCTCGCCATTTACGCTTGATGCTTGAACTCTTACGTGGTGAACGTTTGTATGCTAAATTTTCTAAGTGTGAGTTCTTGATTAATGAAGTGCAATTTCTTGGTCACGTCGTTAGTAAACAAGGTATTCATGTTGACCCGTCTAAAATCGAAGCTGTGAAGAATTGGAGTACGCCTAAATCTGCGTCTGAGATTCTTTCCTTCTTAGGATTGGCGGGCTATTACCGCCGATTCATTTTGGACGTCTCTAAGATCGTCGTTCCTCTTACTTCATTGACTCAAAAAGAGAGGCCTTTTGCTTGGGGTCCCGAGCAAGAGGAATCTTTTCAAACTCTTAAGACTCTTTTGTGTAATGCTCCTGTTTTAACTCTCCCTGATGGGAATGATGATTTCGTGGTATATTGTGATGCCTCGAACCGTGGTTTGGGCTGTGTGCTCATGCAGCGGGACAAGGTTATTGCTTATGCCTCCCGTCAACTCAAGGTACATGAGAAAAACTATACTACTCACAATCTGGAGCTTGGTGCAGTTGTGTTTGCGTTAAAGATATGGCAACACTACCTGTATGGTACTAAGTGTGTGGTTTTCACTAACCATAGGAGTCTTCAACATATCTTTGACCAAAAAGAGTTGAACATGCGACAGAGACGTTAGGTGGAATTGCTAAACGACTACGACTGCGAAATTCGCTATCATCCTGGCAAGGCGAATGTAGTGGCCGATGCTCTTAGTCGTAAAACTCATGTGAATGCTATTCGTATCTCTAATGACCTGTATTCATGACGCTCAATATTCGTCAGCAAATGAAGGGAGTCTAGAAGTGGAAATCCAAGGCACTAAGATTGAACAACTCGAAACTAAACCGAATGGACTCCAATACTACTGATGTGTGTAAAATGCAACATATAAATTACATCAAATGAGGCATAAAACTAACCCTTTTTTAGTGCTAATATTGGAAAAAGAGTGTTTTTGTCTTCCTTTTGTATTTTCAGGATTAAATGAGCTCAAAAACGCAAAAGAAGCAAAAAGACAGCTAAATCCAACATAAATACAAGAAAAGGAACATTAGTGGACTGCCCGAACCCTCAACGGCACCTTCCAAAGCAAAATAGAGAAAACAGAAGACTGAACACGCCCCGTGCTCAGCCAGCACGGGGCCGTGCCCAAGAAGCAGCAGAAAAGACAAACCTATAGAAGCTTCTATTGCCCATCACGGGGCCGTGCTCAGCGGACACGGGGGCGTGTCGAAAGTACAGCAGGCGCATTTATTGTAATTGCGAATTACAATTAATGAGGAGAGAGAGTGTCAGACGGACACGGGGCCGTGCCCAGCGGACACGGGGCCGTGTCCAGCTCTCTGTTCAGCCTATAAATAGGAGTGCTTGGATTCATTTCATCTCATCCCTTGGCACACCACCTCTCTCACACTTCATCCACCACCCACCACCATCACAACACCATCATCCACCACCATCATCCATTGTCCATCGTAGAGTGTGTGAGTCGTCTCGGGATCCAAGATTGATCGTAAGAGTTCTTGACAATCAAGGCCATGTTTGCCTAAGTCTCTTACATCACTTGGTGAAGACAAAGTGTCTAGTATAATACTTTTTATTTCTAATCTTTTGCACTTTTTATTTGGTTTTGTATTAATGACTTTAATAACTAGTTACTTATGTTGAAGGTGATCTTTCCTTATCGTTTGTCCGTGGTGTCTTGGCATTATTTTACTGTCTATATAAAATAAAGGATTTTCACCATTCATATCTCCACGGTCTATATGGAGATATGTTGGCTACCTGGTAGGGGGTTAAGGGAACGGTTTGGTAAAGGTCTTGCCATTGTTCAGCGTTTAGAGGTCCTGCAATGGACCTGGGTCAAATTTAGTAGGACCTCCTTCAATACTTCACGGTATTGGATGGCGGGGGTCCAAACTCTTTGATCCCCTCATAAGTTAACTACTATTAATACTATAACCCGGCTATTTAGGACTGTATCCCTGCTGACTCAGACTACTTAGCCGAGGGTAACGTCACCGCCAAAAGCGGGGCCTACCACAATACTGCATTAATAACTTAATTCATTATCTTCCAATAATCCACCCTTTTAGGATTGTATCCCTGCTGACTCAAACTACTGGGGTGAGGGTAACGTCGCCTTCAAAAGAGGGGCCTACTACAATAACTAAGATAATCTCTTAATTATGTGCAAAAGTGCGGAAATAATCAAAGGTTATACTAGATACGAGTCGGAACCAAGTGATTCATCTTGTCTATCTGTTTTTATTTTTATTTTCAGCATTTTAGTTAGTTTTATTTTTCTTAGTTTAAAACATTTTTCTAAACTTTTATTTTGGTTAGATGTTGAGGATAAACCGGTACTAAAAGCTCTTGTGTCCTTGGACGACCTCGGTATCTTACCAACGCTATACTACACTCAACGATGGGTGCACTTGCCCATATGTGTGTTTAGTGTTAGTGAAATATCGTGTTTTATAAATTTAAAACTTGGCTAAAATAAGTGTTAAAAAGGGCTTAAAATATACACCTAATATATATAACACTTTAACGCACATCAACTACCTCAATCGCATCCGGGTTCCGGATCGCGATAATCTCCGTGAGCTCATTATGAATGAGGCTCACAAATCCCGCTACTCTATTCATCCAGGCGCTGACAAGATGTACCATGATTTGTGTGCAACTTATTGGTGGCCTGGCATGAAGAAGGACATCGCAGTATATGTTTCTAAATGCCTTACTTGTACGAAAGTTAAGGCTGAACATCAACGTCCTTCAGGACTCTTAGAACAGCCCGAGATTCCAGTTTGGAAATGGGATAGCATCGCTATGGACTTTATTACTAAGCTACCTCAAACACCTTCTGGTCACGATAGTATCTAGGTGATAATTGATCGATTGACCAAATCCGCCCACTTTCTCCCCATTCGTGAGGATTATAAAGTGGAGAAACTTGCTCGAATCTATACTAATGAGATTATATGTCGTCATGGCATACCTCTTGGCATAATCTCGGACCGTGATGGTCGTTTTACTTCACATCTTTGGCAAACCTTTCAATCCGCTATGGGTTCTCACTTAAATCTCAGCACGGCATTTCATCCCCAAACGGATGGACAGACCGAGCGAACTATTCAGACCCTAGAGGATATGCTCCGTTCATGTGTCATCGACTTTGGTGGTAACTGGGATGTGCATTTACCATTGATTGAGTTCTTGTACAACAACAGCTATCATTCCAGTATTCAGATGGCTCCTTTTGAAGCTTTGTATGGCGGCAAGTGCTGATCTCCTCTCAGCTGGCAAGAGATTGGTGACAAGCAGTTTAATGGCCCTGAAATCATTCAAGAGACAATGGATAATAGGCGTAAGCCTCTGGAATTTGATGTTGGTGTCCGAGTCCTTCTCAAGGTATCTCCCTGGAAGGGAGTAGTTCGTTTTGGTAAGAAGGGGAAGCTCGCTCCTCGCTATGTGGGTCCTTTCAAAATACTCGAACGGGTTAGCAAGGTGGCGTACAGACTCGACCTGCCATAGGAACTAAACAATGTGCACCCAGTGTTCCACGTATCTAATCTACGTATGTCGCAACCCCCGCCCCCTATCTGTCCCGGGAACGGGCGGCCGCGAGACCAGTTGTGGTGGCATCATTTTTGGTCTGTGATTATTATTATTTTGGCAGCGGAAATTTCATCAGGACCGTAGTTAGGAAATGTTTATCAGAGTAAAACCACCATATTTAATAAACACATGGGTAAAACCCAAGTTTCTTATTACAACATGTTTATAGGGATAAACCCTATTTTATTGAATTTAAAACATCGTCTTTTAGGTAACTTTTATAGCCACATTTTTCCAAGCCGTCAGTGCTCTCCAGCTGGCTTTCTTCTAATTGGCTTTTACATTTTGTTACCTGAAACGCGTTTTAAAAACATTTGTCAGCGGGAAATACTGGTGAGTGAATCCCAGTTTAATCAAGAAACATTTTATTCTTAACAGTATTGAGAGCAATCACATTGTTTATTTCTACACAATTACTCATTCAGTATTGTCAATCCTGACTGGTGGGTCATATTACACATTGGCTAACTCGTTGTCCAATGGTAACGTGTTCCACATTTTGTATACAAAACCCCAACATACCGGCAGTAATTGAAGAACTACAAAGATTCAATCACTGCTTAATCACATTGTAAAACATCTAAGGTTTTGTAAAAACAATTTACAAAAAGGAGATTACTCACATTGCTGACTTAGGTTTTCTGTTAGGGTTTCCTGGTGATAATCTATAATTTACACAAATGTAAATATGTTAGTATGATAACCCATTTTAACATTAGTAATACTCTCCCCGAGATGGCATTCCAACGACTACGTCGGGCAAAACCACGACAGCCGTTACGGAACCCTAGATCAATCGGGCAGAGTATCTAATACGTATCCAGGGGTTATGATACTTACACCGGAGCAGAACCTCATTATTTAGGGGGGTATAATGCCCGGAAATTACTTTATCTATGTAAAATTTCGTAAGAAAGAAAAGAAATGAGCAACGAACAACTGAAGCCCGATGCCCTCTTATATAGGGCTGTAATCCGAGTCCATCGCGCCTCGCGACGAAGGAAGGCAAGGGCCTTCGTGGCCCGCCACGTAGGGATCTATGGCTATAGCTTGGTCTGGTCATCAAGTAGGGTCGACACGATGCTGATACGTGGCAGCTTAGGGTTACGACAGCCGTCACCCGGTCACGGCCCGCGTAGGCTAAGGACAAGGGGGTCACGCCCCGCCACGGCCTAATTATTTTTGTTTTTATTTTATTTTTAATGATATAATGTATTTTGGGCTCGGTTTTCACATACGGGGTGTATTTTAAGACATATGGAAATATTTTAATATATTTTAGGGTGTCAGAAAAATATTTCGAGGATTGTTATATCCTCCCCACCTTGTTTTAGAGCTCGTCCTCGAGGTCTACTGGAACAGGTGTGGATATTTCCTTTGCATTTCTGGTTCAAGCTCCCATGTGTATTCTGGTCCTCTTTTGGAATCCCATTTCACTTTGACCAGAACTAATCTCTTGTGTTTGAGGTTCTTGACTTTCCTGTCTTCAATCTATAGAGGCCTTTCTACAAACTTTAACTGTTCATTTACCTCTATATCCTTAAGAGACACTACTAGCGATTCATCAGCTAAGCATTTCTTGAGATTACATACATGAAATAAATCCCACCATTTCCTCTGGCAGTTGTAGCTGATAAGCTACAGGTCCTATTCTTTTAATAATCTCAAAAGGTCCAACATACCTGGGGCTTAGCTTTCCCCTTTTTATGAATCTTACCACTCCTTTCTAGGGAGAGACTTTCAATAACACCTTATCTCCTACTTGAAATTCCAATGGCTTTCGTCTGTTATCAGCATAACTCTTTTGTCGATCACGTGCTGCTTTCAGTCGTTCCTTGACTTGAATGATCTTGTCGGTTGTTTCTTGCACTACCTCAGGTCCAGATGGTTGCTTTTCTCCAATTTCTGCCCAACAGACTAGCGTTCGGCACTTTCGTCCGTAAAGTGCTTCGAATGGTGCAGCATTGATACTGGTGTGATAACTGTTATTATAAGAAAATTCTATTAAGGGTAAGTGATCGTCCCAATTACCTCCGAAATCAATTACACCAGCTCTAAGCATATCCTCCATTGTCTGAATTGTCCTTTCGCTTTGTCTGTCCGTTTAAGGATGATAAGCGGTGTTTAGATTTAACTTGGTTTCCATTGCTTTTTGGAAACTTGTCCAAAAATGAGAGGTAAAACGACTATCTCTGTCAGAAACAATTAATAGAGGAATTCCATGTAATGAAACTATTTCATTTACATATAATTTAGCTAACTGTTCCATACTGAACGTTTCTTTTATTGGTAGGAAATGAGCTGACTTGGTTAGCATGTCTATAATCACCCAGATTGTATCATTACCTTTTCTTGTTTTGGGTAATTTGGTAACAAAATCCATTGTTATCAACTCCCATTTCCATACAGGCATTTCTAATTGTTGCAATAAACCTGAAGGTTTCTGATGTTCAGCTTTAACTTGTGAGCAAGTTAAACACTTTGCGACATATGCTGCTATATCTTTTTTCATTCCTATCCACCAGAAATTTTTCCTTAAGTCCTGATACATCTTATCACTTCCAGGATGTATCGTATACTTGGACTTATCGGCTTCTTCTAATATACGATGACGTAGGTTTCCTAATTTAGGTATCCACATTCTTTTCTTATGGAATCTCCAAATTCCATCTGTTCCTTGTTCTAATTCCTTAATCATTCCTTTCAATTTTTCAGTATCATCCTTGATTACTGATTTTTGTGCTTTTCTAATTTGATCATTCAAATCTACTTGCAGATTTAACTTAAGAGAACGTACTCTTTTTGGCTTTTCATGATACTTTCGACTTAAAGCATCAGCAACTACATTTGCCTTTCCTACATGATACTAGATATCACAATCATAATCACTAAGCATTTCCATCCAGCGTCTTTGTCTCATATTCAATTCCTTTTGCCCAAAAACATACCTTAAACCCTTATGGTCGGTGAATATGGTAAACTTACTACTGTAAAGGTAATGTCTCCAAATTTTAAGGGCAAAAATTATAGCTCCTAACTCTAGATCATGGGTTGAATAATTCTCTTCATGATTCTTAAGTTGTCTAGAGGCGTAAGCTATAACTTTTTGACGTTGCATTAATACACATTCGTAACCTAATTTGGAAGCGTCACAATAAATTACAAAATCTTCAGTTCCTTCTAGTAACGCTAGTATGAGTGCATGGGTTAATCTTTGCTTAAGAATTCTAAAGGCTTCTTCTTGTTTTGGTCCCCATTCAAACTTAATGGATTTACAGGTTAATTTAGTTAAGGGAATGGCTATTCTAGAAAATTTTCGAATAAATCTTCCATAGTAACTGGCTAATCCTAAGAAACTTCTAACCTCAGTTGGTGACTCAGAGGTTTTCCATTTGGTAATTGCCTCGATCTTGGTGGGATCTACATGAATTCCTTCATGATTGACTAAGTGTCCAAGAAATTTTACCTGTTCTAACCAAAACTCACATTTCGAAAACTTAGCATAAAGCTTTTCTTTTCTCAATAAACTTAGAAGAGCGTGCAGATGCACTGCATGTTCCTCTTTGCTTTTGGAATAAATAAGAATATCATCTATAAAGACAATTATGAATTTATCCAAATATGGCTTACATATTCGGTTCATCATGTCCATGAATGCAACTGGGGCATTGGTTAAACCAAATGGCATGACAGTAAATTCATAATGGCCATACCTTGTTCTGAAAGCGGTTAGGAATGTCCTCTTCCTGTACCTTTAATTGATGATATCCTTACCTTAAGTCGATTTTAGAGAAAAATCATGCTCCTTGCAATTGATCAAACAGATCATCGATTCTTGGTAATGGATACCGATTCTTAATCGTGATTTTGTTCAATTCACGGTAGTCAATACACATACGCATTGATCCGTCCTTCTTTTTAATGAATAAAATCGGTGCTCCCCATGGGGATGAGCTTGGCTATATGAATCTTTTTTCCAATAATTCATCTAACTGTTTCTTCAGTTCCTGCATTTATGCGAGTGCCAAACGGTAAGGTACTTTGGCAATTGGTGCGGTTCCTAGTATCAAATGGATTCTAAATTCAACTTCCCTATCTGGAGGTTGTCCTGGTAGCTCTTCTGGAAATACATCTGAAAACTGGGATACTACAGGAATATCCTTTAATTATTTTCCTTTAGTGTTAGTGATTATAGAAATTAAATACACTAATGATCATTTTCTTATATAACTTGTTGTTTTCATCACAGAGATGAATTTTGTGGATTTAGAGAACTTATTTCCTTTAATTGTGATCTTTTCACCCCTTGGTGAATTTACTTGGATTGACTTTTGATCACATAAAATACTGGCTTTATTGGCTATTAACTAATCCATTCCTAATACAACATCAAATCCTGCCAGATTTATTGGGTAAAGGTTTGCAATAAATTTTTGATTTAAAATTTTTATTCTTGCTCCCTGCAAGATTTCAGAAATCTTAATGGTTTCCCCATTTGCTGTCTCTACTAGACATTCTTGTGGAAGTTTAGTTAATGATTGATTAAGAAGTTTGCAAAATGAAGTATTAATAAAACTTTGGTTCGCACTAGAGTCAAATAATACTTTAGCAAAAACATCATTAACTAAAAACGTACCAGTGATCACATCCGGTATCATCTTTGCTTCTTCTGCAGTAAGAACAAATGCTCTAGCATTTTTAGTATTCTTGGGGTTTGCAGCTGGAGCTAACTTTGGACAATTAGGCTTGATATGACCTTGTTCTCCGCAGTTGTAGCATATTCTGTTGGTAGGCTTTTTCCTGCAGTCTTCCTCCTTGTGTCCAGATATTTTGCAAAAGTTACAGTATATGCAGCATCTTCCTGAATGCTTCCTTTTGCAATACCTACAGTAGGGTGCAGAGGTAGAACCTACATTTTTTCCACGGTTAGAATTTCCAGAACGGAATTCTTGAGTAAGCTTCTGGGTTAGGTTCCTCCTTTGATCCTCTTCCCGTGTACGGACTAATTCATCTGTCAAGGTGTTGACTAGTTCTACAGCTTCTATTATGGTTTGAGGTCTAGTTGCCTTGACTATATGTCTAATCTCCCCAATTAATCCCCTGATGTTACGGGAGATTAAAACTGGTTCAGGTGAAGCAAGGGTTGGTACTATTCTAGCATATTCAAAGAATAATGTAGTATAACCCTTACTATCTACCCCAATCATTCTAAGGTTTAGGAATTTGTTCGCTATCTGTTCTTTTTCATTAGGAGGGCAGAATTTCCTTTCTACCATGTTTTTAAACTCTTCCCATTCCATATTGTAAGTTCTATCACTTCCCCTTAACTAGAGGATAGTGGTCCACCATTCTAGTGCTAAATTCTTAAACAGGTTTGAAGCAAACATTATCTTATCCTCTTCAGCACATTTACTTATTCTTAAGACTGCCTCAGTCTTTTCTATCCAGCGTAGAGATGCAACGGCCCCTTCATTGCCCGAGAATTCCATTGGTTTACAAGACAAGAATTCTTTATAAGAACAACCGTAAGACACGGTTCTCCTTCTTTTGGGAATGGGCACTTGAAGTACGGGTCCATTGTTCTCGTTGTTTTCAGGTTCAGAGGGTCGCTTACTATCATGTTTACTTTTATTTTCAGCTTCCCTAACCGTTTTGATCATATATGGCATTGCATCTATTATCCCTTGTGCTACTATATGTTGCATGGCACTGTTATCCATTTGGTTTCCATTATTGTTGTTGTTGTTGTTCGGATTCTCATTATCCAGGTTAATGTTACTCTGATTATCGTTATTCTGATTTTCCTGGTTTACTTCGTAGTCCATCTGGATTTTAAACATTTACCAATTATTAACATCATAAAATAATTAATAATTTGAGTAACAACCACACAACACACATATTAACCAAAAGCGTCGAGCATTGCGACTTTACTCTTTCTATTATAGTATGCGTCAAATACACACCAATACTAGAAATTTAAAAAATTACAATACAATACTATTATGCATCGCTAACCACAAGGTGGTCTATACTACAACATTTATTATTATGATTATTTTTATTATATTATATTATATTATATTATATTATATTATATTATATTATATTATATTATATTATATTATATTATATTATATTATATTATATTATTTTATATTATATTATATTATTATTATTATTACCAACTCCACCATCACATTACTGGTCTGGGTTCATCCAGTAATCCATATTGCGCTCGTCGTATTTCCAGATGAGTCGCTCTCCTACCTGCCTCGTCCTCTCACTACTCTCCAAGATTTCTTCTCTGAAAGTTCGGAGTTCATGCACATTATCTGCACTCATTGGGGGTGCAGGTGCTGGTACTGGGTCTGGGTACTGGGGCATGGGATTCTCCTGAGTGTAAGGATTCTCTAAAATCTCCCTAATGTATTCATCATTGTCGTAGTAGTAGGGATCTAGAGGGTCTAGTCCTCTGCTAAATTCGGCATGGGTTCGTCGTTTAAGTGGTAGCACGACACATAATCCCTATGATCATCGAACCATGGATCATAACCTGGGTCTAAGGGATTAGGGGCTGGTATCCTAGGTATCTCCTCAGGGTTGAAATCATGCATTTCTACTTGATTTTCAGGGTTTTCTTCTATCTCCATCGGCTGAGTAGGGAATAAACGTAAGGGTTGTGGGGCTACTAGTTGTTCCAGGTTTGGGTCAGCAACAGTTGTTGCTAGGATATGGAAGTTAGCTAGGCTTCTATTAAGCATATCCTGTGTATGGGCATCTGACTCTCGCTTAGCGGCTACTAGGACTCTCTGCTGTTGCAACTTTCGCATTCTTTTCCTACGCTCAAATGCTCCTTTACTGAACCATCCTCTCTTTTTCTGAGGGAATGGCTCTTCAGACTGAGCCTTAAAGATAAACATCCCTTCTTCGTTATCAGCGGCATACCCAGAGAGGGCAGGCTGTGAAGAGGTACCTTCACTCCTAGGTGAATCGGACAACTGACGATACGTGTTTGAGGGTCCTTGATCACTCATACTATAAACTAACAAATAGTCAAATAACACACAACAGTAAAATACAGATATGCATTAATTTCCTAACAATTTGAATAATATTGGTGTCAGCAGAACACATATGTGGCTGAATTAGTGGCTTGGCTCTGATACCACATTCTGTCGCAACCCCCGCCCCCTATCTGTCCCGGGAACGGGCGGCCGCGAGACCAGTTGTGGTGGCATCATTTTTGGTCTATCATTATTATTATTTTGGCAGCGGAAATTTCATCAGGACCGTAGTTAGGAAATGTTTATCACAGTAAAACCACCATATTTAATAAACACATGGGTAAAACCCAAGTTTCTTATTACAACATGTTTATAGGGATAAACCCTATTTTATTGAATTTAAAACATCTTCTTTTAGGTAACTTTTATAGCCACATTTTTCCAAGCCGTCAGTGCTCTCCAGCTGGCTTTCTTCTAATTGGCTTTTATATTTTGTTACCTGAAACGCGTTTTAAAAACATTTTTCAGTGGGGAATACTGGTGAGTGAATCCCATTTTAATCAAGAAACATTTTATTCTTAACAGTATTGAGAGCAATCACATTGTTTATTTCTACACAATTACTCATTCAGTATTGTCAATCCTGACTGGTGGGTCATATTACACATTGGCTAACTCGTTGTCCAATGGTAACGTATTCCACATTTTGTATACAAAACCCCAACATACCGGAAGTAATTGAAGAACTACAAAGACTCAATCACTGCTTAATCACATTGTAAAACATTTAAGGTTTTGTAAAAACAATTTACAAAAAAGTGATTACTCACATTGCTGGCTTAGGTTTTCTGTAAGGGTTTCCTGGTGATAATCTATAATTTACACAAATGTAAATATGTTAGTATGATAACCCATTTTAACATTAGTAATACCCTCCCTGAGACGGCATTCCAACAACTACGTCGGGCAGAACCACGACAATCGTTACGGAACCCTGGATCAATCGGGCAGAGTATCTAATACGTATCCAGGGGTTATGATACTTACAACAGAGCAGAACCTCGTTATTTGGGGGGGTATAATGCCCGGAAATTACTTTATCTATGTAAAATTTCATAAGAAAGAAAGGAAATAAGCGACGAATAACTAAAGCCCGATGACCTCTTATATAGGGCTGTAATCCGAGTCCGTCGCGCCTCCCGACGAAGGAAGGCAAGGGCCTTCGCAGCCCGCCACGTAGGGATCTACGGCTATAGCTTGGTCCGGTCATCAAGTAGGGTCGACACGATGCTGACACGTGGCGGCTTGGGGTTACGCCAGCCGTCACCCGGTCGCGGCCCGCGTAGGCTAAGGGCAAGGGGGTCGCGCCCCGCCACGACCTAATTATTTTTGTTTTTATTTTATTTTTAATGATATAATGTATTTTGGGCTCGGTTTTCACATACGGGGTGTATTTTAAGACATATGGGAATATTTTAATATATTTAGGGTGTCAGAAAAATATTTCAAGGGTTGTTATAACGTAAATGCCTAGCCGACGAGGAATTACAGGTTCCCCTTGAAGACTTGCAAATAAACGAAGTTGTACACTTTGTGGAGAAACCGGTCGAAATCATGGATCAGGGTGTCAAGCGACTGAGGCGCAGCAAAATTCTCATCATCAAGGTTCGTTGGGAAGAAAAGCGTGGCACCGAATTCACTTGGGAACTGAAAAGTGAGATGAAGACCAAGTATCCGCAGCTCTTCGAGCAGTCTTCTTCCTAGATTTCGGGGATGAAATCTCCTAAAGGAGGAGAGACTGTAATACCTGCGTCCCTAGACTTTTAGATATTGTTAATTTTAGTCCCTGAACTATGTAGTCATTAATACTCTTGGTACTTGCTGAATTTTATGCTATATACTAGATACTTGGAATGTCTAAACCAAAATAATTGGAATGTCTAATTCTAGATACTTAGAATGTCTAATTCTAGATACTTGGAATATCTAATTCTAGATACTTGGAATGTCTAATTCTTGATACTTTGGTGCTTGACTCTTGAGGCTCGTGAAACTTGAGACTTGGTTAAACGAGGGACTGGAGACTTGTCACTGGCGGAAACTACGAAACTTTGAAATCTTTTGTGTTATTGCTATAATCTAGTTGTACTATTGGCCAATAATACGCAACGCTTAACCTAACACGCAAATCAAATCAAAGACGGTGAAACGGAAGTGATGGGATTGACCGAGTGGCAATCCGATCGGATGACCACCCGATCGGATGGCCACTCGATCGAACCGCCATCCGATCCTAGTGTACACCGCCTTCACACCTTCTCACACTATAAATAGGCCTGTCACATCACCATTTTCATTGATGTGACAGCCTCACTCGACCAGACGCACGCACTCCTATTTTCTTCCATTTCTCGTCGATTTCGATACGTTCTACACTAGATTCTTGTACATCTTTGATCTACACAACATTCTCTACGAGATTCTCCTTTGAAATCTCACATTTTCACCATGAAATCTCTCGGATTTGAGCTCTTGAAGGTGATGTCACCATGGCCGTTTGTACCAAACTGTTGTGTGATGTCATTCTAGCCAAGATCTAGCTCAGATCTAAGGAATTTCATCCGTTTTACACTAAATCTATGCTGGATCTAAACTTTTCAAGCTAAAAACCTATGTTTATCTTCATCTTTTCTTGAACTTTTACTAAAACGGTGAGATCCGGATCTAAATGGACTGTAGACTTGATTATTAGTCTGGAGTCGGTTTGAAGAAGGATTGTTGCTGGAGAAGATGACTGGAGTAGGAATTCTGACATAAGCGTCATCACGAACAGACGACTTAATGGACTGGGGTGATTCCCATCCGACCAGATCGGCTGTACATTGATGTTTTACCATTGTCTCAATGCGTACCAAGTCGTCGTTGTTTAAACAGAAACTTAGAGTTTTTACAAGTTTAGGAACGGGACAAGAGTAACCCGATCGAGTGTTTAAACAGAAACTTAGAGTTTTTACAAGTTTAGGAACGGGACAAGAGTAACCTGATCGAGTGGCATCCGATCGAACTGCCATCCGATCAGACGACATACCTCTTGAAGTTTTGAAAACTTGGAACTTTGGATCGAGTGGCAATCCGATCGGATAGCCATCCGATCGGACAACCATCCGATCAAGGTAACCTGAGATGAACACTTGACTTGACATTTTGGGAACTTGACACTTGGATCGGATGACCATTCGACCAAATGGCCATCTGACCCATTCACGCACATGCCATCTCAATCGAATGGCAATCCGATCGGATGGCCATCCGATCGGACAGCCATCCGATCAAAATGACTGATCCGACACTTGGTTTAATCTCGTTATTCTGCCCGACTCTTATCTGTTGCAATCTAATCAAGCTAAACCTAAAGAGCTCCCTTTGATCCAATAACAATTAACCTGTTAAGCAATCACTGTGAGTATACTCGATCCCTTTTTGTTTTAAACTTTGGGATGTAACATGTATTTTATTAAACTACGATACTTGAGAATTTTGCAAACTAAACTCTATCCTATGTGTATGTGAAACTTGTGATTCCTGTATTCTATTTGTGCTATGTGGACGTTTAATCCAGGGTGTGTAGTACCCCCTTAACAATAGTAACGCTATAGGAGATGCACCTCCCCATTATTCTCGGGGGTATTGTTAGGAGGATTCTAGTTTTCCTTAAGACTTGGGAAAACAACAAAGCATCGGGATACTTGGGCTCTCACTTATTGGACTACGAACACTAGCATGGCTGAAACTATTTTGTTACACTTACATAAGGATACGAGTTGTTTTAATCTATTATGCTATTACTCAAACTTGTATACTCGCCGGTACATTTTTTTACTGACTCTATTTTAATACATGTTGCAGGCTGATAGGATGCTGAATCGTGGAAATCAAGCTAGGGATGATGCTTAGAAACCCACCTAGTTTAAATCTAGTCTTTGAACAATGATTAATGGTTGTATTTTGAATCTTTTGTTGGTGATGCTGTTTTAGAAAAACTTATGCATGAAACTTATTTAATCTATAATGAAATTAATAGTGTTATGGAATCTCGTGAGCAATTTGAACGCCTAGTGCTCGTACCCCGATGTTTCCGCCATCGGTTGGGGTGTGACGAAATCTACTTGTAGATTTAACCTGAGAGAACGTACTCGTTTCAGCTTTTCATGATACTTTCGGCTTAAAGCATCAGCTACTACATTAGCTTTCCCAGCATGGTACTGGATATCATAATCATAATCACTAAGAACTTCCATCCATCGACTCTGTCTCATATGTAATTCTTTTTGCCCAAAAATATATCATAAACTCTTATGATCGGTGAAGACAACAAATTTTGTTTCCATATAAATAGTGTCTCCAAATCTTAAGGGCAAAAACTATGGCTCCTAACTCTAGATCATGGGTTGCATAATTATCTTCATATTTCTTAAGTTGTCTAGAGACATAAGCTATAACCTTTTGACGTTGCATGAACACACATCCATATCCTAACTTACACGCATCACAATAGACTATAAAGTCTTCAGTTCCTTCTGGTAATGCGAGTATGGGTGCGTTGGTTAACCTTTGCTAAGAATCCTAAAAGCTTCTTCCTGTTTTGGTCCCCATTCAAACTTAACTGATTTGCAGGTCAGTTTGGTTAATGGAATGGCTATTCTAGAGAAATCTCGGATAAACCGTCTATAATATCCTGCCAGTCCAAGAAAACTTCGTACTTCCGTTGGCGACTCAAGGACTTTCCATTTAGTAATCACCTCAATCTTTGTGGGATCCACATGAATTCCTTCATGATTAACCAGATGTCCAAGGAATTGCACTTCTTGTAACCAAAATTCACATTTTGAGAATTTAGCATAAAGCTTCTCTTTTCTCAATAATGTCAGAAGTGTATGCAGATGCGCTGCATGTTCCTCTTTACTCTTAGAGTAAATTAGAATATCATCTATAAAGACAATTATGAATTTATCCAGGTATGGTTTACATATCCTGTTCATCATGTCCATAAATGCGGCAGGGGCATTGGTTAAACCAAATGGCATGACGGTAAATTCATAATGACCGTATCTTGTTCTGAAAGCAGTTTTAGGAATATCCTCTTCTTGTACTTTCAGTTGATGATATCCTGTGCGTAAATCAATCTTAGAAAAGAATCGAGCTCCTTGAAGTTGATCGAACAGATCATCGATTCTCGGTAGTGGGTACCGATTCTTAATCGTAACCTTGTTCAATTCTCGGTAATCAATGTACATACGCATCGATCCGTCTTTCTTCTTAACAAACAACACCGGTGCTCCCCACGGTGATGAACTTGGTTGTATAAAACCATTGTCAAGAATCCCGGCCAATTGTTTCTTCAGTTCCTACATCTCCGTTGGAGCTAATCGATATGGTGCTTTAGCAATCGTTGTCGTCCCTGATATTAGGTGAATCATAAATTCAACCTCTCTATCAGGCGGTAATCCAGGTAACTCTTCTGGAAAGACGTCTGAGAATTTAGATATTACAGGAATACCTTTTAATTCTTTTCCTTTAGTATTAATGATTACGGAAATCCTGTATACTACTCCTCATTTCCTTTCATAACTTGCGGCTTTCATCACATAGATGAACTTTGTCGATCTGGTTTCCTTATCTCCTTTTATTGTGATATTTTTACCACTTGGTGTACTTACTTGTACTGACTATTGATCACATATGATACTGGCACGATTGGCTACCAACCAATCCATTCTTCGTACAACATCGAATCCGGCTAGATTCATTGGGTAAAGGTTACCAAAGAAATGATGGTTTAGGATTTCTATTCTTGCTCCCTGCAAGATTTCACTTATCTTAATGGATTCTCCGTTTGCTGTCTCTACCAGACAATCTTGTTGAAGTTTGGCTATGGGTTGGTCTAGAAGTTTGTAGAAAGAAGTATTGATAAAACTTTGGTTTGCACTAGAGTTAAACAATGCTTTGGCAAATACATTATTAACTAAGAACGTACCGGCAATCACATCCGGAATCATCTTGGCTTCCTCAGCTGTTAGGACAATGTTCTGGCATTTTTCTTAGGCGCTTCAGTTGTCTTAGCCTTGTTGGTTGTGGCTAGAGCTAGTTTCGGACAGTTCGGTTTAATGTGCCCACTCTCTCCACAATTGAAGCATATCCCATTACTAGGTTTCTTCCTACAGTTTTCTTCCTTGTGTCCCGACATTTTGCAAAAGTTGCAATATATGGCGCATCTTCCAGAATGCTTTCTTTTGCAATACCTACAGTAGGGTGTAGAGGAAAAACCTATACCTTTCCCATGGTTGGAATTACCGTAGCGAAATTCCTGGGTAAGCTTTTGAGCTAGGTTCTTTCTCTGGTTTTCCTCTTGAGTATGTACCAATTCATCAGTCAGGGTATTGGCTAGTTCTACTACTTCTTCTATGGTTTGCGGTCTAGCTGCCATGACTACGTGTCTAATCTTACTAATTAATCCCCAAATATAACGGGAGATTAACACTGGTTCAGGTGAGGCTAAGGTTGGCACTATCCTAGCATATTCGAAGCATATGGTAGTGTAACCTTTGCAGTCTATTCCATTCATTCTAAGATTTAGGAACTTATTGGCGATTTGTTCCTTCTCATTAGGAGGACATAATTTTCTTTCAACCATTTCCTTTAAGTTGATCCATTCCATATTATAAACTCTGTCACTTCCCCTAGACTGGAGAATAGTATTCCACCATTCTAAGGCTGCATTTTTGAAAAGATTAGAGGAAAACATAATCTTATCTTCATCTGCACATTTACTTATTTTTATGACTGCTTCTGTCTTTTCTATCCAACGTAAGGCTGCAATGGCTCCTTCATTGCCTTAGAATTCTATTGGTTTGCAGGCCAAGAATTCTTTATAAAAACAACCGTAAGAAGCGGTTCTTCTTCTTTTAGGAATTGGTGCTTGGATTATAGGTTCGTTATTATTGTTCACACTGTGACTTGGTTCAGTGTGTTGGGGTTTACTTCCATTGGCAGATTTATTATTTTCTGCTTCTTTAACAGTCTTGATAATATAAGGCATAGCATCTATAATTCCTTGTGCTACTATATGTTGGATGGCACTGTTATCTATTTGGTTTCCGTTATTCTCATTATTCTGGTTTTCCTGATTTACTTCGTTGTCCATCTGAATTATGAATATTTATTAAGTATTAATTATCACAGAATAATTTAATACAAATATTTATGCAAAATCACACAAATAATTTGATCAAAAACGTCGATCATTGCGACTTTTACTCTTTCTATATATATATGTATATGTATATATATGTATATGTATATGTATATGTATATGTATATATATATGTATTTATATATGTATATATATATATGCGTCTATTACAAATTACGGGTTAAGATCAAATAAAAAGTTTATTTTGCCTAAGTAGGATGAGAAGTAAATCTTAACCATTCATTTTTCAAATCAATGGTTAAGATGAAAGTGTAGAAGAAAGGAGGGGTAAAAGGGTATCTTGGGAAAATCCCATTTATGGACTTTCTCTCTCCACATGCAAGGCACATGCATATTCCACCCCCATTTTTTCAACGTCCATAACTTTTTTACACCACATTATTTTTTTATAAAAATTTCACCGTAAAATCGAGCGTCTTTTTATCTTTAATTTGAGTACCATATTGCTATATAAAATATGAAGACTAAAAAAACCCACTAAAATGTGTTGTATTTCTATGTTGTATAACATTTTTTTGTGCTAGATTTTTGTACTAAATTTTTTGGGCTCAATTTTTTTGTCTTAAATTTTTTTTCTCAATATTTTTGTGCTATATTTTTTTGTACTACATTTTTTTACTGAATTTTTTAGTGCTATATTTTTTGTACTAGATTTTTTTGCGCTATATTTTTTTGTACTAGATTTTTTGTGCTATATTTTTTTGTATTAGATTTTTTGTGCTAAATTTTTTTGTAATAGATTTTTTTTGTTGTATTTTTAAAAAACAAAAAGGGTGCTACATGTCATTTTCACTCCTATTTATAAGGACCAAAATGCCCTTTATTTCTACTTATTATGAGTGTCACATGTCATCATCACAATCCTTCTTAGGCTACTTAGGTAAAATCCACTTTTTAGTGGATCCTTCCCCTACAAATTACAACCGGAAATCAAATATACTAGTAGTTATGCATCCGTATCTATTTTAGTCTATATATATATATATATATAAGTGACCGCTAAAATGAGAACCACCTCGAGTTGTAAGAACCGTGAGAACTTTTTGATCCGGGGCGAGGTGGACCAAATTTTTTTTTCATAAACGTAGATGCGTGTATTATAAACACATTTGTAAAAAAAATCAAAAAAAATGCCGTATGTGTAGTTTTGAGCACCACAAGTTTGTGTTTACGGGTACCGTAAATTTTCCGGTTAAATTTACGGTACCCGTAAACACAAACTTGTGGTGCTCAAAACTACACACACGGCTTTTTTTTTTTTTTTTGAATTTTTTTTACAAATATGTTTATAATACACGCATCTACGTTTATGAAAAAAAATTTGGTCCACCTCGCCCCGTACAGTGTAGTTCTCACGGTTCTTACAACTCGAGATGGTTCTCATTTTAGCGGTCATATATATATATATCAAAATACAAAATTACACATATATCTAGGCATTTTCGAGGTATCATGTATATCACGCTCGACATACTTCCACATAAGCTTTTCTCCTATTTGCCGAATCCTATCTCCTTCCTCTACTAATTCGTCACCCAATGAGCGAAGTTCCTCCAAATTTTCCTGGCTCATAGGTGGCATGGGTGCTGGTACTGGATCAGGGTGTCGAGGGATAAGTTGTCCATATGGGTATGGATTATGTATCACACTCTGTGTCCACCATTCGCTGCTCTAAAGGGATCTAAAGGGTTAAGGTCAGTGTACTGAGCTATGGGGTTTGGTGGGGGAATCCTGGGAATTTCTTAGGGATCTACATCTGGGATTGGAAACGGGTTTTCCTGGTCGGGTTCTTGCATCTGTTGGTCTGGGAATAAAGGTAATAGTGGTGGTTTGGCTATTTGGTTTAGGTTAGCGTCTACTACTGTAGTGGCTAACATATGGAAATCGGCCAGCTGTCTATCTAGTTCTTCTTCCCAAGGTGGCCTATTGACTGTTTCCTGAGTTTGTGCATTTTCTTCCCTATAAGCTCTGACTATAGCTCTCTGTTGCTGTAACTTCTTCATTCTCTTTCTTCTCTCATGTGTTCTTCTATTAAACCAACCTCTCTTCTTCTTAGTAAAGGGTTCCTCAGACTGTGTCGTAAATATAAATATCCCTTCCTCAGTATCGGCCGAGTATCTTGAGGGATTAGGTTAAGATGATGTTCCCTCATCTTTTGGTGAACTATCTAAGTGACGATAAGCGTCCGAAGTTCCTTGCTCACTCATACTGTAAACTAACAAATAGTCAAATAACACAAAACACGAAATCACATGAGTTATTTCCTAACACAGAATTTAGGTGTCAGCAGAACACTTCTTTGGCTTAAACCAGTGGATGTAGCTCTGATACCCCCGACCCCTACCCCGGAAACGGGTGCCGCGAGATCCAGATCAGTGGTATAGGTGTTTATTAATTTAGGAGCGGAATATATCAGGACCGTAGTTAGGAAATGTTTTTATCATAGTTTAAACACCAAACTTTTTATAATAATGAATCATTGGGATAGAACCCAAGTTCATTTGACAATACATTTGTAGGGATAAACCCTAATTATTAAAAATAAAAAAAAAACTCCTTTTTATTTAGGTAACTTTTATAGCCACTTTTCCAAGCCTTCAATGCTCTCCAGCTGGCTTCTATTGGCTTTTATATTTTGTTACCTGAAACGCGTTTTAAAAATATTTTATCAGCAAGAAATACTGGCGAGTGCATCCCAGTTTAATTAAAACAGTTTTATAACTTCACAGAATTGAGGGCATCCGCAATTACATTTGCTTATATCTACTCAATTACTCATTCAGTACTATCAACACCTGACTTGTGGGTCATATTACTCATTGGCTATCTCATTGTCCAATGGTAACGTCTTCCACATTTTGTATACAAAACCCCAACATACTGGCAGTAATTGTAGAATCACAAATACTCAATAACTGTTAAGTGTAATTTAAAACATTTGAGGTTTTGGTAAAACATTTTGACTCACAAAAAGATTTACAAAAAGGTGGCAAAAAGCAGATGTA
>JARYGA010047872.1:0-17035 GCA_030545235.1 Helianthus tuberosus | reverse complement strand
GGAGGTTTCTCTTTGATCTGAACCTGGTCTAACCCGTTTAATTCCACCCGGTCCTCATAAACATTTAAAATTTCTGTAGTGGAATTATAAAATGATTTTAAAATTTTTAACGGGTTAAAACACCAAAATTTGAACTTACCTGGCAGGAGCCACCGAATCACAATCCCATGTGTTCTTCTCATTGCCTTCTCCCGTGATTTTAAACTTTTTCTTGCATTCGCTATCAGTACCACAGGCCAGCTGCGGTGTTCTTCCTCTTCCACCACCACTTCTTCTTCGGGAAGATCCCCACACTTAATTTCTACGTGCGGTGTGGGTTCACTTATTTTCTCGGGTTTACCTTCTAGTAGGGCTTCTAAATTTGCTAAATCACCTAATGGATCAAATTCCCCTACTTGTTCCGATTCTGATAAACCTTCTAACTCCCCTAAAAACTCATCTTCCCAACTTAACACTTTTTTCTCTACCTTAACTTCTACCTCATCATCAAACAGACTACCTAAGGAATCTCCTAAATCTAATACCTCATCAATATCTACCCCTTTAACCAATGATTCCTGGTAGACTTGCCACTCGTCTACTTCTTCCACACTCTCTCTCAATATCCCACAATTAGCCATTTGCATCATAGTCTCCTCTTCTTCACAACCAAAATCAATGATGCCCTTATTCTCAGTTTCTTCTACTTCTTCTAATTTCCTAGACATTTCTTCTACTGAACATCGAATGTCTGAGAGTATAGACTGGTTATTTTGAAACAGGACTTCATGTTCTTGAATCATTTTATGAGTAGTCTCATCCGTAGCTACCAGTTGAGCTAACAACCCCATTATCCTATCCAGCTGGTCCTGCTCATTTACTCCAAAATTTTGCTGTTGAGGCTGCTGATACAGTTCCTCATATTGGTACGAGGAATACCCCTGTGAAAAAATATGACTGCGGCTGCACATAGGGGTTAGCATAATAATATGCAGAGGACCCTTCATATTGTGGGCACTTAACAGTAAAATGGGGTCCTCCACAAATTTCACACATATTTTCTAGAAAAAAAATAAAAAACAAAACTAAAAGACACGGACAATTAGACTCCTACGACTCAATATACAAAAGCAAGTAGCACGTATGATGTCAATTAAGTCCAGATAAAGTAATCAACGCAATTGCCAAAGAGTCCCCGGCAACGGCGCCAAAAACTTGATGTGCTAAAAGTGGTCTAATTAAACTAACTAATTTTAACCCTAAATTAGACACTCTAAGTTTTAAATTTATAAAAACAGACTCTCTAAAACCTAGACCACACCACCGGCAAGTGTACCGGTCAATGCGGTATAGCCTAAGTAAGTCCGAGTATCGAACCCACGAGACTCTCTGATTACGCTAATTAGACTCTATCTAGACCTAGAATGACACGGACTCTAACTATTTAATTGTTTGGGGGGGGGGGGGTTACGGAAAATCAAAGAAAATCTATTTAAACTAATTATTAAACTAAAAACTAGACTAATACGAAGTAAGGCGAAGACGATTCTTATATGATGAACGAGACCACCTAGACTAGAATCCTGGATTACTTTTAAAGAATTACCGATTAAGTTAAATGCATGAATTATGGAACCGAGATCTTAAAGTACTAAACCTATTAAGAACCAACTAAGCCCCTCGACCCTTCTCAAGGAGAAACCTGTGGAACTACCTAGGCTGTTAATCCTACCGGTTATTAGACGCATTTCCAGTTGTCTAATTATTGTGTAAGTACCCTAATGGTGACCTACTCTTTTCCAATCATAGATCTAGGGTAGTTTGAGTTATTAAACTTGACTTGATAGACTAATAAACCCGACAGGTCAACTAAGACACGACCTTTTCCAAGGACTATCTAACGCAATTCGCCGGTTAAGACCTGCCAATAGCCCCTCACTTTCCAGGTATTAGGACTAGCAGGACACTAAAACCTAGCAAATTACTAACAATTACTTCTAGGGGTTACCGGCCGATTCTCCCTAAAAAGTTAAGATTTCTTACGTGATATAGACACTCACCAAAATCCTAAACCCTAGTATGACTCTATGTTGTGATATAGACCATCACTAAGAATCATACGAAGCAAATGACAATAATAAACCAAGTTCAAGTACGCATGTGCATCAAATCAATAAAACAAACTCTTTACTAAACACAATCAATCCATAATATTCATGCGATTAACGAAAAAGGTAAAAACTTCATATCAATCCATTCATCAAGTCTAGGTGACTTAAAAGAATTAGCCGATAATCATGGTTTCAAACATCATAAAAATCTTAAACATAACAGAATTCATCATGAAACAAGTTGGAATTAAACGAAACTAGAAAAAGACGGGAGGATTAAACCCGAATGCTTCACTCCGAATGCTCCCGAACTCGTACCCGATGATTCCTATCCGTGCGTTGCTATTGATTTTGTGCGTCTGATATGCCTCTCTTTTCGTGCGTCCCACTTCTTGTTCGACGTCTTTTGATGTTGTATCTTTTCTTGCTGCCGTTTGCTTCCCTTTTCCAAAATAATAGGGCTCCTCTCTTTTCAATACAACTACACGAATTGGGCCCATTTATCGGCTCCTCTCTTTTCAATACAACTACACGAATTGGGCCCATTTATCGCATCATAAGCAGCATGTGGCTAAAGGAGTTGGGCCTGGCTTACGTGTGATGATGGTATATGGGCATGTGTCTTGCGTTTCACCTGCCAGCCCCAATCATAAAATTCGTGCAGCCACCTACAAGGTTATATCAATATTGCCTTCTAACTAAATCTTGTGGCCCAAATATAATAATCCTCCATCGAATTAATTGCACCTCCTTTTTATTAATTCCCATCATCTGTTTTGCGCCTTCTTTCTAGAGCAACAATTTGTTGGCTGCTCCATGTCACCTAGAGTTGACATCAGGGCCGGCCCAAGGGTAAGCCAAATGAGGCTTGGGCCTTGGGCCACCAAAATTATAGGGCCTCCACAATTTAATGAAACCATAATCCATTTATAAAAGATTTAGGGTGTGAGTTATCAACAGATTGATGGTTGGTAGTGTAGTGGTTTTGTGAATGTATGGATGTTGGTGAGACCCAAGTTCGAATCCTTGGTTCAGCATTTTTTATCTTGTATTTTAATTTTAACATAATCTTTCAAATAATTACACTTGGGCCCTTCAAGTTTAACTTTCAATCACATACATTTTTTTTGGGAAAAAAGGCCACAAGATTTTACTTCGCCTTAGGCCACCAAATTGGTTGAGCCGGCCCTGGTTGACATGCAACTTAAGTTTAGCAAATTAAAGTGTATTTAAAATACTAAATTCTCATTTGGCATATGCTTGCAATCGTACGATGATCAAATCTGAGTTTACATGTTTCAATAAATGTCATTAATTACTATAATAGTAAGTTACTTGAGCTTTGACCATTAATAATTAACATCTTTTAAATAACTCAAAGCATTTAACTCATTTTCACTTTATATCATCAAAATTTTATATATGAGCCATCTATGAGTAAAATTTAATAGAAACAACTCTTAAGACACTCAAAAGTGTAGGAAATATTGACATAAAATATGTATAATTTAAACCAAATCACAAGCACGCAGTGGCTGCAATCTGGAATCAGGGTCTACATGGAGGTGGGGAACCCATACCAGAAAGGTGGGTTGATCAAGCATACTGGTATGAAACATGGAAGCTGGTTTATGAGTGTACCATTGAACCAATCAATGGTATGGATGAATGGCCAAAGTCGAGATGCCCCACCACTTTGTTACCTCCTAAACATCATAACCAGATAGGCAGACCAAAGAAAAAGAGGAAGAAGTCAGCAGAGGAATTAAGTCAAACACAGACCCAAACACAGAATACTGAAGCATCCATTCCAGATGCGGGAAAGTTGACCAGAAAGGGAAACACTGTAACATGTGAGATTTGCAAGGCAAGAGGCCACAACAAGAGGACATGCAAGAAAAGACAGAAAAAACAAGATGTAGATGGTGCAAGTCAGGTTGGTGCAAGTCAAGATGGTGCAAGTCAGGTTGGTGCAAGTCAAAGTGGTGCAGGTCCAAGTGAAAATGTTGGTGCAAGTCAAAGTGGTGCAGTTTAGGTATTTTGGTACTTGCAGTTTAGGTCTTTGATATGTATTTTGGTAAAACAATTAATGGTTATGTATTTTGGTACTTGTCATGGGTTATGGTTATGTATTTTGGTAAAACAGTTTAGGTCTTTTGGTACTTGTAATCTGTTATGGTAATGGGTCAGTTAGTCTTTTGGTATGTAATCGTCAACTGCAGATTAGTTCAGTAATGGGTCACTTTGTATTTTGGCAGTTTAGTTCAGGTTTGTAATGGCTGCAGTTTACTTCAATATAATGCAGGTTTGTAATGGGTCAGTTTCTTTTAATGGCCAGTTTGTATTTGGCAGTTTACTTCAATATAATGGCCACTTTGTACGATACAATCTATCGGCAAATTTACATCATTCATACCATTAACATAGTTCAATATAATGCAGGTTTGTAATGGCCGCTTTGTACGATACAATCTATCGGCAAATTTACATAGTTCCATTAACTAAACCATCAACAATCTTATATCATTCATACCATCAAGAATCATTCAAATATCATTCATATAACACCATTAACATAGTTCCATTAGCTAAACCAAAAATGTTACAACATTCATCCCATATTCATGAACTACAAACACTCGAAATAACCTAAATACGCATCATTTAACTACACACACAGTACAACATCAATAAACCCCAAGTAACACACAATAGCCACTTCAATCTCCTGTTCTCTTCTTCAAGCCTGCGGATGGAGTTCAACTGCCCTCTTATGATTCCTGCACACCTTTGACACAACTCAGCCTCAGCCCAAGCAACGAATCCACAGCCCCTTCCCCCTGTTAACAAAAAATGATAAAAACATGAACAAATCGCAGGTAATTATGAAGATGTTGAAAGAAACCCAAATACCTGTCTATTGCAACAATAAAAACGTCTGCCGGGGTTCAAAGAGGTCCACGAAGTTCGAATTACAGTATGGGCACCACATGGACATTGCACCATTGTTGAAGATTGAAGGTAGGTATGAGAGATGGTTTGCTTTGCTCAAGTTAATTAGGATTTTAGGGTTTCTATCGATCTGGTCATATACAGGGTGAAACGGGCGCCAAATCAGAGGGAAAAGAAATAAGAAAAAAGGCAACGACGAAACCTTTTTGGATCCAGATGTTAAAAATGAAACCTTTGGACTATACTGGCAAAATGGGCCAAACCACAGGGACTAAAATGGCAATTAACTCTAAAATATAAATATAAATGTTAAAACTTGGGGCTAATTTAATGACAAGTTTGGGTCGTTTATAATGAGCCAGATTCAAGTGAACTTTTTCTCGAGCTTTGAATAAGTTGTGCTAAATAATTCAAGTGCATGATGAATTCATTTCTGCATAGCATCAATAGGTACTCATCATACATTGATAGGTCAACTGGTTAAGAGGTTAGTTAGACTTTGGGTGGCTGGGTCACTCGCGGGTAAGTGGCTCACGGGTTCGATCTCGTGCCAGAACCCCGCCGCCACCCTACGGGTTGGCTCGGCGGGTAGAAAGTCCGGTTAGTGGAACCCGTTTGCTGGTTGTTGTTTGCGAGGTCAAAGAGACCGTTCAACGGTTCTTTTGACCGTTGAAGGGCCTTGGGAACCCTCCCCTGCGCCATGGACTATGGTGGATGTGAGCGACAGGAATTTAAGGCTAGAATTTTGTGGGCTCTGCCATTCAATTTACCTCTTGGGTTTAAAAAAAAATCTAGTTTTACCTCTTAAAAAATATTAGAGTAAAATGCACGGATAGTCCCTGTGGTTTTGCAAAGTTTCAGCTATAGTCCCCAGATTTTGGAAATTACACTCATAGTCCCTGTGGTTTGACAGTTTGTTACGCTGATAGTCCCTGGAGTGGATGTGGGTTAGTTTTCTCTGTTAAGTCCATCTGAAATTACTTATTTACCCCTTGCTTTTATTAAAATATAAAAAATCACACACATATATATAAACAAATACACTTTGCCTCTCTCTCTATCTCTATCTCTTAACAATCACCACAACCAACCTGCCGCTGCTGACCACCAGCCACCACCGCACCCAACTTAGACAACCACCTGTCTCTACTCTCTCTAACTCTCTCTCTCTCTCTCACCTACCACCACCATATGCCGCCGCCGCCACCACCATCTTCACCAACACCGCCGGATGCTGCCACCACCACCGCCACCACCGTCTTCACTTCCTCGCCTGCAACCACCACCGTCTTCACCATCCAACCACCGTCTCCTCCACTACAAACACCAACTCCACGGTCGCCTCCCCCATCAGAACCCTAACCCCAAATAGTGGTGGTGCCGGTGGTGTATGGTGGTGGAGGTAAATTGGGATTAATTGGGTAAGGGGTTATTGTTGTCCTTAACTATGCTTCCAAAGTGAAAAAACAATAAAAGTATGCTCTTGTTCTGTATGGATTACATGTATGTCAGTTGTGTTACATTTTATTTGTGGCAGTGTTGCTAAGCATCTGGAATCTGTTAATACGATGTTTTCCTTTATTTGTTGGATGGTTGGATTCTTTTGGGTGTCTTATTGTGGCCAACATCTTACTCAAAATTCACCTCGGTTATACTGGTTCATCTCTCATCTTCTTCCTAGAAACTGCTTAATCTGAACTACATTTTTCTGATATAATTTGTGTATTTGGTTTGTTTTAGGCTCTGTATTACATTCTTGGCATTTGATGTGTTTTTTGTGGTTATCTTTGTTGCTGTGGCGTGTGTTGTTGGTATTTGCTGTTTGCTGTTGTTTACCTTGTATTATTGCAATTTTGTGGTGGGGTAATAGTGGTGGTGGCGGTGGTGTATGGTGGTGGATGTGGAGGTGGTGGCTATGGTGATGGTGGCTGGTTTATAAGGGAGGGGTGAATAAGGTGGATCCACACTTTTAACAATCCATATTGGTTTTTTATTTTTTATAGAGAGGGGTAAATAAGTAATTTCAGATGGACTTAACAGAGAAAACTAACCTGCATCCACTCCAGGGACTATCAGCGTAACAAACTGTCAAACCACAGGGACTATGAGTGTAATTTCCAAAATCTGGGGACTATAGCTGAAACTTTGCAAAACCACAGGGACTATCCGTGCATTTTACTCAAAATATTATTTACAATAATGTTAGTCCTCAGCTTTACACTTTTAAGTTTTTTAATTTTTCTTTTGGTTTTATGAATTGTATTTTTACTAGTAAATGCCCCGCCCGTGTTGCGGGGCGATGACCGAATAATTCTCAACCAATTAAAAAAAGACTACTATAATTTTCCTAGGGAAAAAAAAAACAAAAACGATGATAAGACCGTAGTAAACCAATTAAAACAAAAAACCTTTATAGTTTTGGTAAAAAAAAACTAAAACGATGGAAAAAACGTAATTTTTAACTGAGAGCCAAATCATAAATTTAATTCGGGGATAAATCGTAAACTAAATGGACCAACGGGGGAGTGCCAGGAAGTTGCCGGCACGACTGTAATTTTACACTGGGGGCAAAATTGTAATGTTACCAGGAAAACAAACTAAAACGATGGGGAAAATGTAAAGTTAAGTTGAGGGTAAAATCGTAACTTGGTTGTGAGAAAAAAACTAATGGCAAAACTATAAATTTATACGGGGCAAAATCGTAAATTTGAACCGAGGGCAAAATTGAAATTTTTAGCCAGGAGCAAAAACGTAATTTTTTTTTAAGTGGGGGGTAAAAACATAATTTTGAACTAATGGAAAAATCGTTTTTTAAGGGGAAAAAAACTAATGGCAAAACTGTAAATTGAAACGGGGCAAAATCGTAATTTTTTAACCGGGGGTAAAATTGAAATATTTAGCTGGGAGCAAAAGCGTAAATTTATTTTTAAGCGGGGGCGAAAACATAAATTTGAACTGATAGCAAATTCATAAATTTAAATCAGGATAAAATCGTAATTTTATTGGGCCAATAGGGTAGTGCCAGGCAGGTGCCTGGCACTATTACACCTGCCACCCTTTTCGCCCAATTAAAGGGAGGCACTATTGCCTGCTGATGTCACCATCTTGTATTTGTAGTAGTTTAAATTAACTTTAAGCACTGAGCAAATAAAAAATTAATAAACAATTTAATGTTGAATTTATTTAAATTAAAAAAAAGTTTTGGGCATAGGTAGGCGCCGCCACCACTTACTAGTTAATGGGTGCTTTGAGCAATATTTGACATGGCGAGTGATGGTTGGTCGGGGCTAGGGTACTTACCCTTTTGTGCCCCTTCCTCCCTTAGCGGTGCAAGGGGGAGTCGTTTAGTTCACATTCGTGTGGTTGTGTACTATCTAATCTCCTTAAATCGTGTTACCATGATGTGACACCTCGGAAATTTATAGCGAATGATATGGCAACACGTGTCCGATAACTCTCAAATATTCCCAGTATGTTGGACGAGAGAAACCAAATTCATAAAAAATGTGGAAGATTGAAAGTTGAGGGGTCAAAGTTGGATAAATGCCAAAGATTTGGCTTCTGACGTTTTAGTAAAGTTGAATCACTTGATTCGCTTCCGATGTTTACGTTTTCGTCACTTACAGGTAACATCGCCGGTGGTGATTGCCGTTTGTTTATCGAAATTTGAACCGATTGATCAACTACGCCTTTTGCCGTTGTGTCGTCACTTGTTTCATGCTAAATGTATTGACGTTTGGTTTAAATCGAATCAGATGTGTTTGTTATGAGGGTGGGTTGAAGGTGGTGGGGAGATAATGGTGGTGGTGGTGGGTTGAAGGTGGTGGCGGTGGGTTTTAGAGAGGGGGGGGGGGGGGAGAGAAGATGAGGGTGGGCCATTCTTTATTTTTTTTATTGTTTAGGGGTAATCTAGTCATTTCGCATACATTTAACTGAGAAAATTAACATAGGTTAGTGATAATGATCACCCGAGTGCAAAATTTTCAACCATTGGGACCAATTCTGTAATTAGTAAACCGATGGGGACCAAGTCTACAATATTTGCAAACCACATGACCAACCAGACATTGGTTTGATACAAATTTTAAGTGGGCTAGAGACTTAAAAATTGAAGGACTTCAACTAAATATTTCTATGTGGCCCGGTCATATTGTAAAATAGATTGGGCCGGTGATAATTTTCTTTAAAATAGTGGGCTGAGATTTTAGTTGGGCTTTCTTGTGTTGAAGAAATTAGTGTACTATAATACAAACTGGTAAAATATTTCATGCGTTGCGACGGTACGTCACGTCGTATATTTAACTCGAGTAAAATCATGGAAATATAGATAAAAACTCTCGTGACAAAATGTGGATAAAAACATTTGTGACATCATATTCGTAAATATAAATCACGAAAAAGTCACGTCCTAAATAAATTAAAGTTGAGTAAAACCGTGGCATATCCAAAATTATTACAATTTATCTACTATAAATAAGTAACATTGTAATGCATAAAGGTGTTGTACTCTATGCATAGGGTGGTTTTCAAAAAAAAAATATATAGTGTTATACTTTTAGTCCTAAAGTTAATTGATATTTTACTTTTAGTCCAAAAGTTTTCATGTTTACCAATTTAATCTTATAATTTTCTTTAACTTTCAACTTTGGTCCCCTAACTTTTCATATTTCACAAAATTTTCGTTTTACCTTTTGTTCTAAATTTTGCGATTTAACATGACACAACGTTCGTGTGTGGTTCAATGTTTTTTACGTTTTTGTTTTACGTTTCCTTCTATATTTTGCAAGTTAACATGGTGCAATTTGCGTGTGTGGTTCAACGTTTTTATGTCATCTATTTTTCCCGTTTGACAGGCCCGTCGCAACGCGCGGGTCTTTAATCGACTTAGTTATTATTTTCCATGTTTTACGTCTCGGTCTCATTTTTCCACATTAACACGCCGTAACTTCAGTGTTGATGGTCACTGATGGTGGTGTGGTATTGGTGTTATTTGTCATGGCTTTACGACCCCACCACAACGCGCGTGCATGGTGGGTGAGGGTGGGGGTGTTAATACTCGTTATTATTAAACTCTAAACCTTAATCTCTAGATCTTAAGAAATAAACTCTAAACCCTAATAAATTAAACCTTAAAAGCTAAACTTAAACCCTAAAAGCTAACCACTAAGGGTGTGTTTTGAATTGCTTTTTCAACCTGATTTTTTTATTATTGTGTTTTGAAATCGTAAAAAATCTATTTTGAGTGTTTGGTAAAAAAAATAATAAAAACTGATTTTTACGTTTAGTAGATATAAAAACGTGATAATCCAAAAGTAGGTCACCCTTTACTGCAGGAAAACGTGATAATCCAAAAACTGATCTTATGTTTTCACTTATTTTTTTATAAAATATATACTTGCCAAACACTCAAATAGTTGATTATCTAGTTATTGTGATATCAAACAATATAATCAAATCCAAACACTATTGATTATCTGATTATTGTGATATCAAACAATATAATCAAATCCAAACACTATCTTTCTGCAGCACGTTTTGTTACAGCTAATTATCTTATTCTGATTATTCAAAACGCATAATCTATTTTCAAAACTCAACCCCAAACACCCTCTAAATGCAAAACCCTAAACACTTACATATAATCCCTAAATTCTAAAAATTAAACCCTCAAAACTAAACCATATAAAAATTCAATACAAATAACAATCGTTTGATAGAGTTTTCTCACGAAGAACAAGTTTTTTAATTATTCTCTCCCTATATATATATATATATATATATATAGTAAGGTTCATGCGATAACCACCTTTATTGCGAGAACCGCGAGAACCAATGTGAACACAACAAAAAATAGCTAAAAAAAACCTACTCTCCCCCCCCCCCCCCCAAAAAAAAAAAACCTAAACCCCCCAACCCCCCCCCCCCCCACAAGCTAAAATGCTAAAAACTAAACCCTCAAAAAACCTAAAAAATCTAAAAAAAATAAAAAAAACACACAATTTTTTTTTAAATATTTTTTACATTAAAATCGCTACTTTTAGTAGCAAAACAAATTTATAAAAACAATTTTTTTGCTACTAAAAGTAGCGATTTTTCTATAAAAATTATTTAAAAAAATGTGTGTTTTTTAGCTATTTTTAGGTATTTTTGGTTGTGTTCACATTGGTTCTCGTAGTTCTCGCAATAAAGGGTGATTCCTAACAGATCCTTCTCCTATATATATATATATAGGGCAATGCTAGACAGAAAACCCTCATTTTCTTAGAAAACTCTGGAAACCCAAATCTCCCCCCATTTTTACCCAACCTCCCGACTTTTTTTTTTTTTTTGAAAAAAATAACACATGTAATATACATGTTTTAGAGTGTTTTGGGCAAAAAAAAAAAAACAAAAAAGCGCCGAAGGGATTTTTTTTAAAAAATTAATAAATAAATTTAACTAATAAAAACTGTAATTAGTCTAAAAGTAAAAATAATATAGAAAATATAACACACATTGTTTAACATATTTAATACATAGAAAAAAAATCATTTTAGTATAAAATTATTGATTATCTATGTTTCCTATTTGATAAAATAAATTATGCCTAAGTTTAAGTTTCATCTGTCTAAACTTAAAAAGGGAAAACTTTTGATGTCTAAAATAAAAAGAAGATAATTATATTGTAGCTAGTGTGATGTAATCTTATATATATATATATATATATATAGGGGAAGGATCCACTAAAAAGTAGATTTTGCCTAAGTAGCCTAAGAAGGAATCTTAACCATTCATTTTTTAAATCAATGGTTAAGATGAAAGGGTATGAGAAAGGAGGAGTGCAAGGGTATCTTGGGAAAATCCTATTTATGGACTTTCTCTCTCCACATGTAAGGCACATGCATATTTCACCCCCATTTTTTAAACGTTCATAACTTTTTTATACGACATTATTTTTTCATAAAAATTTCACCATAAAATCGAGCGTCTTTTTATCTTTAATCTGAGTACCATATTGCTATATAAAATATGAAGACTCAAAAAACCCACTAAAATGTGTTGTATTTCTATGTTGTATAATATTTTTTGTGCTGGATTTTTGTACTATATTTTTGTACTAAAAATTTTGTGCTGATTTTTTTTGTCTTAATTTTTTTTTTCTCAAATTTTTGTTCTGGATTTTTTTGTACTACATTTTTTTGCTAAATTTTTTTGTGTTGTATTTTTGGTACTAGATTTTTTGTGCTATATTTTTTTGTACTACATTTTTCGTGCTAGATTTTTTGTACTAGATTTTTTGTGCTATATTTTTTTGTACTAGATTTTTTGTGCTAGATTTTTTTGTACTAGATTTTTTTTTGTATTTTTAAAAACAAAAAGGGTGCCACATGTCATTTTCACTGCTATTTATAAGGACCAAAATGCCCTTCATTCCTACTTATTAGGAGTGCCACATGTCATCATCACAATCCTTCTTAGGCTACTTAGGCAAAATCCACTTTTTAGTGGATCCTTCCCCTATATATATATACTAGCTTTCTACCCGCGCGATGCGGCGGCCGATGCGATTTGCAACGCGATACTCATTTTTTGTTAGTTTATCAATCCACTCGTAATATATTGTACAATATGGAATAAAGCGCCTTTAACTATATTAAAAACAAAAAAAAAAATGTAACTGGTTCTTCACACATGGGCCACACTCTCTCTCCCTCTAGCACCCGCTATTGTTACGATAGAAGACATCATGGCGCCTTTAAATGGCCCCATAAGGGTGGTGTTGAAGACGCCACCAAGCTGAGTTGGCTTGGGGCATTACTACACACATCCCGGCTTTAGTTTCTTATTCGTAGGTGTGGTCTATCTATAACTTGGCGCCACCAAATTAAGTTGGTTTGGGGCGTTACTGGACTTATTTATATAAAACAAAACTGGCCAAATCATGTTATATTATATATAAATAAACGGCCAGGGGTAAAGTTGAAAAGTAGAACTAAAAAGGAAACATGCAGAACGGTCGACCAAATCATTACAACCTCCTAAATAACCTCTTAAACTATTTTATTCGATTAATTAATGTTGATAAACTGGCCAAATCATGTTATATTATATATAAATAAACGGCCAGGGGTAAAGTTGAAAAGTAGAACTAAAAAGGAAACATGCAGAACGGTCGACCAAATCATTACAACCTCCTAAATAACCTCTTAAACTATTTTATTCAATTAATTAATGTTTTATTCAACAACAGTTTTGTAACTAATTTGACCAAATAACAATTATTTATGGAATTAAATCTATATATATATATATATAAACATGATAAATAAGGGCTTATGTGTCATGTTATGAGGGCTTGGAGAATGAGGTGGCATCACCTAAGGCAATCTAGAAATTGGTTTTGGCTCCAAAAACTTCCGTGTTAAATCTTATGAGAAAACGCGGGATCCGAACCCGACTTTGATGACCCGTTTGATTAATGTCGGATCCTTTAAATACATTTCTATCCGACAAATTTCTCATTCCATCTTTCATTACCTAGAGCAAACCCTAATTGCTCTCTCAACCGAACGGTGATTTCCTGTGAAATCCATCAAGAGCAATCAAATCGTTCATCTTATTATCTTCTCCTATTTCTTAGATTTAGGGTTTTTAATGGAGATTTATATACCTGAAATTCAGAAGATGTAGGAGGTGGATTCCATCTCTGACATGTATTGATCTAGGGTTTTTTTTTTCATTCATTGCTCTACAATTTTGATTTCCACCCAAATCGATTGGAGACAGTAAGGCTATTGAGATTCCGTAATCAGGTTTGCGATTTGCAAGATTTAGTTTATGTGTGTCCTTTAAATGTTGTCGATTTATGTTAATGATGTTAGGGTTTTCACGTGGAACAACGGTGGTGGCGTTATTGTGGCTATAGGGTGGTTAGCGACGGCCATGATCCAAATCCCGATTTAAAAATATGTGAGTTCCGGCTACCGTTATTTTCTATTTTCATTGTGTACTCTTTTTTATCAGCTTTTTTTCTTGGTGTGGTTTTATTTTACAGATCTGAAAACTAGGACAAAATGCCCTAGCCGCCCCTTCAGCTATGACGGCTAGGGTTCTGGTCATTAGTATCCGTTTGTATTTAAGGTTACTGGAAACAAACGGGACACATATCTTGATCTTCTCCAGTCTGACAACGAAGGGTGAGTCGAATTATGTAGTTTCTTGCTTTGTATGTGAATGAATTGTTTGATAGAAACATAAGAACTTAGGGTTTATAGAAAACAATGAATACTGAGGTTTGTAATATGTATTTGTACAACTGTTATGTGCTGGGAATGTACATTTGCTGATGTTTGGATGCCGCTGAATAGATAGTTTATGCATTTACTTTTTCAGCTTTCATGTTGCAAGCTTTCATGGCCTTTCGGATCACATCTGTGGTAGATATTTCAATCTCATTCTAGCGCTGTTTGATCTGTATGAAACAAATAATGCTCATGAATCAGAAGTTGTTTGTCCACGTGAACTGGTAAGTTTAATTTATATGAACTATTTGTTGGGAGTGGTATATAAACTAAATTGGTTATTGGCCCACTGTTTGCATTTGTTTAGGGGTATAAGGTTACCAATTACAGTGCAAGGAGCTTCTACAAGGGTTCTCTCTTTATCGTCTTCAGATATGAAAGCAACAAAGTATGCTTTTCATAATTAACTTTCTTTCGGTGGCAAAATGGGTGGGTCGGCCAACATAGGTTCAAAATGGGTTGAATGATTAACATTATTTTGTCTTATTTTCTTGGTGATTTTATAAATATACAGTTTAAATTATGTTTGCAAGCTATTATAGAAACTAAAAAGTATGATCTGTTTTTAATTAACAAAACAATATAGGAGGTTGTATAATGAGTATGCTTTGTTTGACTTTTAAGTTTAAACCCATATGCTGTTACTGTTTTAGCTATTACTTTTAGTTTTATGAGCCTGACCTCTTATCATTATAGTATAACTTGAAATTTGAGCAGTTTTTACATAAATGGATTGAAATTGCCTCCTATATGTACAGATGTCACTTTGTTTTGCCTTTTGATTCATTCTCTGATTGACAGTGTGCTTTGTGACATTAAATATTATGATTATAGCTTTTTTATGTACATGCATTATATTGACCGCTTCACTTTGTTTTACCTTTTGTTTTGTTCTTTGATTGGTGTGTGTTTTATGTTTCTAATATGTCTGTTTAATTGGAAAAAGCCAACAGGAAAATGACGGCACATCCCACTCCAAAAGTTGGAAGATTTGGAGAGGTGGAGTGACTTTTATTCCGTATATTATTTTGTAATCACATTTTGTATTTGGCTGTTTTGTGGGCTTTCAAATTTCCAGACGCTCCCTGTTTCTTATTTAAATGATAGAACCATTTTTCAAAAAAAAAATGTTAGAGACCGTTTGGTTAGAACCTGGTCGTCTTATTCTTCTTTCTAATGAAGTGGTATAACTATGTTCTTCATTTAATTTTAAACAATATGACTGAGTTGGTAGTTTATAAATTCTAATGATCTTTTGTTGTATTTCATGCAGTAATACATGGCCCCTGTTAGACATCTTGACCTTGCAGCAGTGTTATTACAACAACCTATTACAAGTGGAGATGATTCCTGGTTTTGGAGGAACGAGTTCACGAATTTGTTCTCGGTAAAGGCTGTTAGGGAAGATTTGAGCAAGGATCTTCATCTAAACCACATTTTACCTAACATTCCGATGGCAAATAGTTTATGATTCTTTTTTTTGTAAAATCTTAGGGGTATATCATTGCACGAGACACTAATGATGGATTTTGAAAGCTGCATTATGGGTTTAGTTCAAAAGAGGTTTTGCCTCAACATTGGTGTCAACCAGAGATGGCATTTTAGGAGGTAACTTTAAAGTTAGTCAATATTTTGATACCTGATTACCTTACGCTGCAAGTTTAACTATACGGTATCCTCATTGAATAGGAACAAGTTAAAGATAAAGCTGGTGATTGAAGAACTTGATGGATAGAAAAAGGAGGCACTGAATGTAATATGGGTGAGAAGTAAATAGGTAATTTTGACTTATGTATATTTCCATTCATTATGTCAACTACAAAAATTGGTTCCTCTGTTTTTTGTGACCTTTTTTCAATACTGATGATCAAAATGAAAATTTTTATGATAATTTGTCATAGGACATTGATTTGTTGGTGGTCATTGTTATAATATTACCAAAAACGCAATAAAGGCTTTTTTTCCAGAGAAAGGATGGGTAAAGAAGAGAGAAATGAAGGGCCGCCATACCAGCCTGAATGATGTGGTATACAAAATAGCAGTCCCTCGACGTACATTGTTTGGAGTGGCAAACTTTTGTAACTCAAATTAAATATATAGTTAAGCTTACATATGTACTGAAGCATTTATACACTGACTCAAATGTAGTTGTTCTTGCCACTATCAATAAACTCCAGATCACTCTCATAGCTGTAGCTTCGGTAAGCTAAATTCTCCCTGGTTAGGTTCGTATTAATATGGTTCGCGGATAGGTGGTTCAATTTTAGAAACGTCTATAAACACTATTGTGTTTATTTATGTTTAGGTTGGAAGTATCGGAGGAATTAATAATGATGCTGCCACTTCAATGATGCAAATGTTTTGGGATTCTTCGATAGTAGCACCACCTGCAGATGATGATAGTGAAGCCCGATGGTAATTAGTTATAGGCCATGTATGTTGTTAATATGGTACTATGATTTTGACTTAACGTTGGTCAACCTAAACATAAGTGGTGTTATTAAGCGAGGGTTCAAAATTAGCTTCGAAGTGTGCCTTAAGAATGAGTTCGTTGTGTTTTGAAGCTGTCCGTTGTACGTTTAAAGTATTTTGCTTTTTATTGTTAATTCAGGAAGACTAACTTATCTGGTTTCAGCGGAAAGTTGATTGATTGTTGTCTTTTTATTTGTGATTTTATTGCTATTCGATGAGGTTTTTTTTATTATAACCTGC
>JARYGA010047871.1:0-24671 GCA_030545235.1 Helianthus tuberosus | reverse complement strand
GGCCGATGATACATTAGAAAATACTTCAACAACCTCAGATGGATGCTTTATATCCATTAGGAAACACTCTTGTCCAATATCCTAATGTCTAGCTTTCAAGCTATCCAAAAAAAAAAAATCATCAATATGATCAAGACAGATGTGACATTTTGATCCTCTGTCAAAAAGGGTGATGGACTAAGCCCAAACCCTAAAAGCCATTAACGGTCTTATATGGCCTAGGCTAAGTATAATTGATATATATATATTCTTCAATAACATTCATTAAGAATGTTCGTACTGTATTAGCCTGTATGGTTTAATGATACCATGGTTAGTATATATTAGGTCATCAGGATGATGAATAGCGGTTGTTGGATTGCAACTAAATAATTGTTTTATTTGGTGTTAGGAACCAAATATTGAGTATGACAAACTCGGATAAGACAACCGTTGATCGTGTTATGGATAATGCGACACATGCTAATGATGCCACAATTGTGAACCTTAGAATTTCCAAGGATGTTCTTCAAATTATGATAGACGCAGCTGTTGGAAAAGATGTGAAGAAGGCCGTGAAAAAGTTCAAAGAGCCCCATGCTACTCGCTCCAAATTTTATCTAGGACCACATTTCCTTACTCATAAGGAGGATCTTGTTCATGCCTCAAATGCAAAGGATGAGCTAAAAAGGAAACAGAAGGAAGATAACTCCCAGAGTTCTAAGAAAAGGGGTAAACAAAAGCCCAACGAGAAACCTGTATGCAAGACCTGCAAGAAGCGCCATTATGGGAAGTCCAGGTTCGAATCAAAATCCCAATCACGGCCTAGGGCTTGTGGGATCTGCAAATCTAGTGAGCATAAAACATTGGAATGCCAGAAGATAGGAGATGCGACTTGTTACAACTGTAACGAGAAAGGGCATATCAAATCCAATTGCCCAAAGTATGCTAAGAAGCTTGAAGGAGATAAGAAGACGGACGCTAAGGCCTCTCAGATAGATGCAAAAGAGGCCATACAAGATGACAATGTTATAACCGGTACGTCCTTATCCATGATGTATATGCAAGGGTATTGTTTGATACAGGTGCAAATAAGTCATTTGTGGAATAAATTTTGTAAGTTATTAAATCTGCCCGTTAGAACCCTTAGCATAAAATACGAAGTAGAATAAATGCCAAGGGTTCTATTTTGAATAGGATGCCAATATATCCTTCATAGATGGTAAGCATAACAAACTTTTAAAGCCTTCCATTAGAACCTCAGAGATTAGGTGTAAGGTAAAACTTACAAATGAAAATCATAGTTTCCATTTCTTTTACTCCTGTCAGAAATCTTCAATCGTAAAGTCCTAATATACCCTCTCTCCAGATAAAGTACATCATCATATGAAATTGATATCTCTTTGATCCCTATTGATTACGAATACCAAATGGTATGACAAAAGTGCCATATGAGGATTAGTGTATCTTAATATGTTCCATAGATTGCTTCCATGCCTGATCAGTACGGAGGTTTAATGCATGGAACCACCAGGATATTCCAATGGTCATACGGCATTAAAGTCAGCTAATGGTATTCAAAGAAGATACCTAGAATGGAGTTGTCCAAGTAAGTGTCTCTGATTAAGGAATCTATGGACTCGTAACATAAATGTGCCACTTCTCTGGCACAGGCCCGGATAGATGAACTGGAGCATGAGATTTGGGAAATCTCTGTAATCTCCGTGTGCCTTGATTATTTTCTCCTAAGATTACCTTGTTTACCTTCTAAGAAGCAAGTAGAGTTAAGACTTATAACCCATTTAGGGTGGTATTATTATGAAATCTCCTAAACGACTGGTACCATCATTGGAGGAATCGAAACCCTGATTAGGTAAATTTCAAAATAGAGGATTCATATAGCCTAACTCAATATTCCAAGAGTTTGATATTGTTAAATAAGAAAGACGGTTCATTTTGCTTATGCATTGATTACCGCAACCCTATTTAGGCAACAATTAAGAATCACCATCAGCTGCCCAGGATCATCGATTTGTTCGACTAGCTGCAAGGATTAGCTATTCCTCAAGATTAGTTTTAAGCGGTGGTTGGAATAACCATCTCACCTTAAGATAAGCTTTTCTATAATAGTTGTTATGTAGGTATCAAGGCTGCTCCTTTGGAGACCTTGTGTAAATGAAATGTTAAACATCTATTGTTAGAACAATAGAGTGGTAAGTCCAATTAACAGAATCTAAAATTTGCATTGGAAAACAACAAATAAGATCATTCAAATTTATAATCATCTTAAAGCTGCCAGTAATCGGCAGGAAAATTGAGGATTGATAAAAGTCGCAACCTTCTTAAGTCCTTAATAAGGAATAAGGTTCAATCGAAGGTATCGCCCTAAGAAGGGTGCACTAAATCTTAAATTTCCCAGGGTAAGTTAAGCCCTAGATATATAGGAACATTCGGAAAAAAAAATCAAATGTAACAAAGGTCAATAGCCTATAAGCTAAAACCTATATAAGAAGCTTAGTGGAGCTCGTAATGTGTCCCACACTGATGATTTAAGAATATGTATCATCGATAAGTTGAGACGCATTATCAAATAATGATATGCAGATTAATGAAAATTATGATTTGATGAGAAAACCCGTATCGATTAAGGATCCACAGGTTAAAAAGCTCCAACAAGGATACATGTACCTATAGAGGTCAAAATTGGGTGCTTGGAGAGGCCCCAGATATGCTATAAGAGTTAAGTCCGCTATGTGACAAAAAGTACTTCCATCATTTTAGAAAATATCAAGGTCGAGATTTCTTTTAAGGGGGTGAGGATGTAACACCTCGTAAAATCACGTCCAAAAATGTATTGACACGTGTAATAAACCCTAGTAAAGTCAAACCTTGAATATAAGGGACTGATTTTTCGAAAAATAAAAAAAAAACATTAATTTTGAAAGAACTGGAAGTATTATCATACCTAAAATAAGTTTCTAAATAACCTTTTACGGTTTTATATTCACAAATGAGCCACTTGTTAATCAAGTGTAGCCGTTTGTGTAATTAATTGAAAGTTTGCGCAATAAAGGGTTAAAAGCGTCAACATGTTAATTCTTATCTCTGAGTGACCTTTTAACAAACCAAGAGCCTCATGATATTTTATTATACTCTCGGGAATGCCAATCATTGGCCATCCAAGGCTTTTATGCCTAAAAGTGAAGTTACGCGCAACTTTGCAAGTATAAGGGACTAAAAGTGTCAATATGTTTAATTATGCCTCTGAATGACCTTTTATCGAGCCCGAATCATTATTATGTTTAATAATACTTTCGAGAATGCCTAATATGGACTAAATAAGGCTTCAATGCTATTAAGTGATGAGATGCGCAAGTTTGCGCAATAGAGGGACCTAAAGCGTCAAACTGCAAAAGTATGTCGATTCGTATGTTATCGGACCTTCCGGAATATGACCATGAGTTATAGATACCCTAATTATCCTTTATATAGCTTAGATATAGGCTTAGAGGTGTTTGGTGCGCAAAAATAAACTTTTAAGTCATGCAGGGACTAAAAGTGTCAAAAAGTGCACAAGTTTGCATTTTCGCGCATATCTCACATTCTGAATATCCCCGGGCATCCAAAAATTTATGTAAGCACTAAAATATTTTATATTAGTGTCTGGGTTGATAAAATCCATTTGTTGCACAATTTGGACCATTTTTGCGTCCGTTACGACTTCCGTCGTAATTAACCGAACAACGTAACCGTACGACCAAACGAACCGACATCCGAGATATTTTTGAGCACATTTTAAGTTCCCTATACTTTAACTTCATTTTTGAGCTTTGAAATGGGGTTAACGGGGCTTAAACGTGTCAAAAAAGCATCAAATAGCAAGTTTGGATGCACAGGGCCTGTTCTGCCAAAAATAAACTTTGCTGGTCTGCACAGGGCTTACGGACTGTAAGGCCCTTATCCATATGGTTCGTAAGGACCTCCCAGATCAGTAGAATCTGTTTTAACAGCTGTTATACCCACATAACCCCCTTACACATGGCATTTCCTGATACTAGGGACCATTTTGATGCACATGGTATTGTAAACACATGTATGGATGAGATTGAAGCACGGTTTTCGATAAACGATCTTAACGGTTCAAGGAAATCTATAAATACCCACCTTAACTTTCCCCAAACTCACACCTTGATCTTGAATTCTCTAAGTTGGAGACTTTGCTCTTCATACCTGAGAATTTAGGATCAACCCTCCTTGCTTGGACCCTTTGTAAGTGTCCTTTCGTGCTTAGTTTAAATTTCTAGCGTTATAGCTGAAAAGTCAAGCGTTTTGATGAACGCTTTGACTTTTAAGCGGTTGAGCCATTGTTCGTAATGAACATGGCTACGTGACCGTAATTAGTAGGTATTAAACCCTCAAAAGGGCACCTCCTAATTACCACTTTTACTTAGTTTAATTGTCGGGTCAAATAAAAGTCAAACGGGTTTGTTTTAAATAAAATTCATGACTATTTCATAAAAATCAGTTTTCTCGCTTTAATAACTTGTTAAATATTAGTTGAACATGTCTAAGTATGTTCAACCCGACAATTCTAAGTATAGGCTCGGTTTGGAACCGAAAGTCGTAAAAGTTGACTTTTGCTTTGACTTTCAGTTCTGACCCGATTTAGCTTAGTTTAGATATGCCTTAGGATTCCTTTAGGACCAGGTTATAGGTTAGTCTAACCCTCTGAGGTTATACAACTTGGATCCTTAGTTATCCTATTCATTACATGTTTCCGTTATATGCTTAAATGTTGACCATTATGCCCTTTTGACCCCAAAACCTTTTGCAACTGATTTTATACGATAAATAAAATATTTTAAGCTTTCTGGGATGATAAGAATACCAGCTTTTCTTTAAAAACCCGGAAATCGCTTAAAATCGCCTTTTCACGCGTTTTAAGCGCGTAGTATGTATAAAAACTATTTTACATATATAATACTTGATACCTACCGATATTTTAGTAAATCTATATACTTCAACAGTTAGCAAAAGTTTTAAACTCAGATTTCCAAATTCGACCTTTAAACCTTATGTGAAATTACCAAAATACCCCTTCGGTGCATAGTTCGGTTATAAATGATAAAACTCACATATGTGTAATACCCTACTGATATAACTTATTAAATTAAGTATTTTTACTGATTAAATCAGATCTGAAACTCAGATTCATATTAAACCTCTTTTATAACCTTTTAAATGAGCAAAATACCCCTACGAGGCATAAATTGGTTTTAAATTCGTTTTGGGCATAACAGAAGGTATCTTACTAATATCACAACATGTTTAAGGCATATTAACTTAGGAAACATGTATATGACTCTTATGGTTACCCGTTACGCATATTTCGCGTTCGGATCGGTTTATGTAACTAGTTTGCATAGATTGACCAAAACGGGTCAAACCTTATCATTTTTGCCTCAAAATCCAGAATGTGTTTAGTTTACCCATATTATACAAGTCTCCAAACTTTTCAGGTCTAAATCACATTCTATTCCGGTCTTCGCTTAATCATGCGTTTTGAACCGTGAACCTTTCCTTAAAACTAACCGGTCTAAGTTTCGACTTAAATAAGACCCGTTAGGAATCTAATAGGTTAATAAAACCTTCGTTCCAGATTAAGAGCCCTAGTAGAAGTACTTGTGCTTGCTGATTAGAATATACGGCTGAGTATAAATTGCATTGCTAGCTCAGGTAAATACTTTTAACTTATTTTCCCTATACGGGCTTGGGATACGGTATTATAATAATACCGCTTGGTCGGGTATTGAATGTTTAATCGTATTGTGGTTAAATTATTGAGGTAACCCGTTTTAATCTGTATTGTTTGAAATAAAAGCATTTAGGGGTTAATGACCATGTCCCGGATATCCTTGGCATCATTATAATAAAATGGCCACGTCTTAAGCACGGGGCGTAGGCATACACCTGACAGTTGCATAAGGGAAACGGTATCTCACTCTCTTGTGGGCCTATACTTGTGGCATGTCTGTTAATCTTGACTAAGTTTCTAACATCGGGCCCTGAATGTATAACGAACATGTAAATCTGTATACGAGATTATTTATATAATTGTCCCAAGTTATAAAAGATATTTTGTGCCTTGTGCATTCAAATCAATTTTTATAAATGTTTTCAAATGAGTCGGTTAATTGTATTTACCAGTGTAAACTGACGTATTTTCCAAAAAGATTAAGTGACAGGTACTGTACGGAATTGGCTGGGAGCTCAGGGCGTTAATAGGGAATCTTGCAAGTTCTAGATGCCTAAAGTCTGTTGAACAGTTTTCTTTTATTTGATCCGCCTGTGGATCCATCTTACATTCCGTTGTAATATTGATATTTCTTTTGAATCGGATTGTAATATATTTAACTTTTGCTTCCGCTGGTATTTTAAATTGTGTTGTTTGACTATGATGATATCGACTACGTCATGATACTCCCCACCGGGCCCACCGGTAAAACGTGGAAATATCGGGGTGTGACATAAGGCTTGGCTTAACACCCTCCCAGTTGGCTCGGTAAACACCTGGGATGAACTAGCCCAAAAGTTTCTATATAAGTATTTCCCTCCTGCTAAAACGGCTAAACTAATGACTGAAATTAATACATATTCACAAGAGGATGGGGAATCCTTATATGAAACTTGGGAAAGGTTCAAGGAGCTACTAAGAAAGTGTCCTCATCACGGTCTTGCGGTGTGGCAACAAGTATCCACTTTCTACAATGGGTTGTTGCCACACACAAGACAAACACTTGACTCTAGCTCCGGGGGACTTTTAGGTAATCGCCGCACAAATGAAATTTATAATCAAATTGAGGAAATTGCTCAAACCAATTTTCAGTGGCACACTCCCCGAGGTAATAAATCTATTGCCCCGGGCGCCCATAAGTTGATGAAAGCACTTCTTTACAAGCCCAAATCGAGGCCCTTTCTTCAAAAATCAAAAAGTTAGAAATGGCAAAAACGGTCTCGGTTATGGCTTGTGAGGGTTGTGGTGGGCCACATGAAAATTAGAGTTGTATGAAAGAATTAGATGATCAAACGGAAACGGTAAACTACATTGATAATAGACCTAGGCCGTCGGGTCCTCCAATGGGTACATACAACCAAGGATGGCGTAACCACCCTAACCTTGGTTGGAGAGAACCCGGCAATGGTAGTAACCAACAAAATCTAAACCAACGAACAAACTTTCAACAACCAAGAATCGAGTCACAAAATTTCTCTCAACAACAAGGTGGACGAGAAAGGATTGAAGATACTGTATCTCGCCTCATCTCCGACACCGAAAAGAAAAACTCGGATCGAATTCAACAATTGGAATCAAATTTTAGAAATCAACAAGCTAGCATTCAAAACATTGAAAAGCAATTAAATCAAATAGCTCAGAATTTCTCCAAGAGACCACAAGGCGCGTTACCGAGTAATACCGAAACCAACCCAAAGGCACAAGTACATCTCATCACATTGAGAAACCGTACCGTGGGTCCCGAGGAGGCTCCATTACCACCAACTGAAAGAAGCCAATCTAGCCAAACCACAACTCCACCCACGCCCCAATAAGAGAAGGCTTCTCCACCAATTCAAGAGCCTACTAAGACTCCTCCGATTCCATACCCCGGTCGGTGAATTCGACAAAAGACCGATGAGCAATTCGCAAAGTTCGAAAATTTACTAAAACAATTGCATGTTAATATTCCATTTATTGTAGTCCTAACTCAAATGCCTAAATATTCAAAATTTATGAGGGACTTCCTCACCCATAAAAGGAAAATTGAATCATTGCAATTAGTTAATTTAGGCGAAGAATGCTCCGCCTTGCTACTCAACAAACTCCCGCAAAAGAAGATTGACCCTGGAAGCTTCACAATTCCGTGCTCGATTGGGGAATCCCCCATTCGCAATGCACTAGCCGATCTTGGGGCTAGCATCAACCTCATGCCCGCATCAATGTTCAACCGACTCGGCCTAGGGAAAACAAGCCCTACAAAAATAAGCATACAACTTGCCGATAGGTCCGTCAAATATCCACAAGGTGTTGCTGAAAATCTATTGGTCAAAGTCAGAGAATTTGTCTTCCCGGTCGACTTTGTCATACTAGATATGGAGGAAGATACCGAAGTACCACTAATCTTAGGGAGGCCATTCCTAGCTACGGCCCAAGCGGTGGTAGACATGAATGATGGAACACTAACATTGAGGATTGGGGACGAGGAAATGAAGTTTAGAGTTGGAAAAAGAGTAGAAGACGACGACCCGGTCAACTACATGAAGGTCATAGACTCAAGTTTGGATGACGCTCTCCGACGGTGTAGCATGGGATGCAAAACATCCCACTTGGGTGACATATGACCAGGCTTTGGGTCTAGCCAAGGACCCTTATAAACGTGGCGCACCACGGAGGCATTCCGCGGAACTATCCTTAGCTTAGTTTAGATTAATTTTTATGTTTTCTAGTTTAGTTTTAATTTGCAGGAATAAAACATACTCAGGATGGTGAAGGATACCAAGGAAAACTTGAACCAGCACCCCATGCACAAAAACAGGATCACCCGACAAATTTTTCTTCATTACAGCAAGTTCAGCACGGGGCCGTGCTCACCCAACACGCCCCGTGCCCAGCCGTCTGCTGAAAATGCCCAGTTCAGGTAACTGGACATGGGCCGTGTTCACCCAACACGCCCCCGTGCCCAGGCTTCTGTTTCTTTTTACTCATTTTTGTTACTAGCGATCTGAACACGGGGCCGTGCCCGGACACCACGGGGCCGTGTCCAGACGCCCAGTAACATAAATTTTTGCTTTTTCACACCTTTTTACACATTCAATCAACCTAAAAACTTATTTTTGGGACACATTGAGGACAATGTGTAATTTAAGTGTGGGGGGGGGGGGGATGCTAAAACCTTGAATCTTGCAAGTCCTAATTACAAGCCTTACACAAAACTCTATTGGAACCACTAATCACCCCAAATTTTTTTCAAAAATTTTTTATTTTTTTTACTTGTCTAGGTTTAATTCGGGAATTTTAAGTTCTAAAAAGGTTATATTTTTACAAATTTACAACCGATAGTGTCGTGATAAAAAGAACCAACATAAGAAAAGTATGAAACGGCATGACAAGTTTAGTTAAAATTTGATAATATATACTTGATCACATAAAAACCCATTCCCACAAAAAGTGAGTTTTGAGCCTTTATTGAGTATACAAATACATATTTTTAAACTAATTGCTCATTTTTCTTTTCTTGTGTGAATAGCCGCTTGGTTCTTACGACTCTAGAACTTGCCACGACAATACATTCCCGGTCCTTACCAACTTAAACCCGAGTAAGTAAATGATGGAGGCATTAGGACTAACCCTTTTTATTTCTACACCATTATTTTTTTTTACCACCTACCCAAAATCCCCTAATTAACCCCTTTAAGCCTAAACCTTTTCATTTCTTAACCCAAAACAAACACCCTTTTACCCACCAAAACTTTCCTTTTTTATTTTTAACCCTTTGTTTTAGTAACAAGCTCGGTTTTTCTCAAGTCTTCCTAAAAAAAAAAAAAATAAATAAATAAAATAAAATGATGATGATGATGATGATGAAGCAAAAAGAAGTAAACAAACAAGTTTATCAAAAAGAACTTTGTTTGAAAAAAGTGCTTCATCAAAAATAAAAAAGTTACAAAAAATAAAAAAGTCTTACGAAAACCGACGTTTTTTACGCCTTTCGCCCTTTTACTAACCACTAACCCAACCACTAACCCAACCACCTACCTTTAACCCAAGCCTAACCCTTCACCCGAAAAGTCCTCTTGATATTTACAAAGGTGTATAGTTAAAAAGGAGGAGGATTGATTGCTTGGCAAGCTTATGGTATGAGTAAGTTCCATGCCGCTCTCGAGTGATTCACTAAAAAAACATCTTCAGCCGAGTGTTGAGTGATCCCCGTGAGGTATGTGAACTTGTATATAAGTGGAATTTTAAAAAGGCATGTTATGCCCTAATAAGTAATTTATCTTATGTAATGTTTTAAATAAATCATGACGAATAGGATTGTAAATAAATAAAAATAAAACTTAATAAAGAATGTAAGGACCTGCAAAAATGTCCCAAAACGACCCGTAAGTGAAAACCTGGACCCCTGAAACCCTAATGTGCATGAAAAACAAAGAAATCAAGAAAATTGGGTTTCACGCGGGCCGCGTAAACCATAATAGAAGTCTACGCGGGCCGCGTCAACTTGAAGTTGACCTGATAAGCATTCTGGGCCACGTGTCGCACACGTGGCAGACCTACCGATGACACGCTAGCCCCTACCGATGACACGCTAGCCCTAGTTGTAGACTGGGTGGCCCTCACGGGCCGCGTAAGCTCTTATTAAGTTTTACGCGGGCCGCGTAAAACTCATTTTTCTGCTATAAATTGCTGGTGCATGAGCAGTTCATCTGTGTTCGAAAAATTTGATAAAAAACGAAGTTTACTGCTCAAAATCACATTTTCGCTTAGGGAAACACTGCTACGATTACAGGGTATTAACTCGATCGCTGCTACGATTCAATGTCCGATCGATTAAAACCAATCTGATGGATGTTTAAGTGCTGCCCGAATCAGGGCTATACTTTGTCATTCGTCGTGAGGGTTTTGATCTCGTGAGTTATCATAAATGTTGTATTAAGTTACTAACCTAGTTTCGTGTGCATTGTTGTTTAAATTAGGTTATCAGGCTTATCAGTAGGCTAAACTCTGCCCGTTTAAACTTGCAATGTGAGTCATTCTCTTTTATCAACAATGTTTTACAATACTCCAATTATTTTCAAAAGTTATAATTACAGGGATTAAGTCGTGGTTATCTTGAATCACTGGCTAGTGGGGTATTGTGCACATTACTAATTTCTCACGGTTAGGTTCATCAACCTAACAGTGATAATCATCACTACTTGGGTGAAAGGACCCAATAGTGGTATGACCATCGTCACAAGGCTGTGACACGGCGCCAGATAAAAATAAGATAGTAGCCATTGTAATCTCTCTTATGCTGTAATTCATAGCTCTGTGTCGTTTTATCAAATTGAGTGACTCGCCAGTATTTCCCCGCTGACAAAATATTTTTAAAACATGTTTCAGGTGACCTGCTGTGAATCAAGGAAAAGTGCTACGGAGCACTAATAAAGCTTGAAGTGGTAGCTCAGAAAAATAAATAAACATGTTTTGTAAAACAGGGAATTTCCTTATGAAATTCCTCTATTGTAAATTACGGGGTTTGACCCAAATTATGAAATAAAATAAATGGGGCATTTTCAAGTTTTAAAAGATCCTGTTAAACTTCCGCTATCAACTCAATTAATAAATACCACGGGTTTCTGTCCCGCGGGTCCTGGACCGGGTCACACTGGGACGGGGGCCGTGACAAAAAAAGGTGGTATTAGAGCCACTGATTTAAGCCAATTAAGTATTTAGAAATACTTAATTTTTCTGATTGCCATTCTGTGATTCTGTGAAAATTTAATTTACGAAATTTTAACTTAGAATTTTGTGTGTTTCTTCATGTGTGCTAACAGCATGAATGAACTATCAGAAGCACTTCAAAACTTTTCTATCCATAGCTCAGATATGGATACTACCGGTACCTTCACTGGCTACCAGGCTGACACTGAAGAGCCAATGGTATTCCAAGCCCAACTTCAGGAGAAACCAAAACCGAAAAAGAGAAGAAGACTTGTAGGCTGGAGGCGTGTGCGTAGGAAGAGACCAGCAACAAAGAAAGTTATAAAGACTGAGGATCTCAAAGATAAAGGCAAAGGAATAGAGATCGGGGAAAGTTCAAGGCAAGCCCAGGAGATGCCACCCTGGGAAGAGCTGGACCGCCAACTGGCAAATAGCGACCTCATCGAACCTGCCGATGAGACTCTCTTTAATTACCTAGCTGAAGCCCAACTTCCAATTAATCTGGAACCTGCTATCCCAGATCCCATTATCCACCCCCGACCTCTACCAGGAGAGCTAGAAGAATGGTGGACAACGGACTGGCAATTTCAGAATCTTTTGAATAACCCTAACACCTTTTTCCCCCAATTTGACCCTGAGCCTCCACTACACCCACCTATGAGCTCAGAAAACTTGGCTGAACTCTGCCACTATGGCGAGGAGCTAGTGGACACAGGAAATAGAATCCGGGAAGTAGGGGAGAGGATATCCTGGAAATACGACGAGAGGGAACGTTGTTTCTGAAGTGCCAACTGACGGGATCGTATGTGGTTGTGGGAATGTATGTTTAATAATAATATAATAATAAAAATATAATTATGTAAAATAACTAAAAAAAATAAAACTTGTGTAATATATCTGGTAATGTACGGATGCATATTAATATATATAAAAAGATGGAAGTCGCAAAGTCGACAATTTTGGCTATACATGTTGATATGATTATGTGCAATTATCATTGTATGATTGTTATTTATTTTATGCTAATAACTTATACATATTAATTACCAGATGGAACACGCTGGTAATGAACCAGTTAACGAAGTTAACCAATCCGAGCAAAACCATGAAGATCAATTTCTGAATAGGCAAGATATAGAAAACATCGCTGCCCAGGGAATAGCAAATGCTATTCCAGCAATCCTTGCTGCTGCCCGAAATCCAGTTGAACCTCAACCAATTATTCCCAGCAAACGTACTCACGGCGATAATTTCAGTAATAGTGTAAATGGAGGCGACAACAATAATAATGATAATGATGGGATGCAAGCCCCATTCCTTAAGAAAATGAAAGCTGCAACGCCTGGTTGCACGTACAAGGAATTTCTTGCCTGTAAACCGGTTGAATTTGCAGGCAACGAGGGGGAGACTGCCGCACTGCGTTGGTTGGAGAAAACCGAGGCAGTAATTAAAATAAGTAAATGTGCCGAGGAAGACAAGGTCATGTACGCGTCACATCTTTTTAAAGAAGGGGCACTAGAATGGTGGAATACGGTACTACAAGCCAAGGGAAGCAATGTGGCCTATGCCATGAATTGGGAAGAATTTAAAAGTCTGGTGGAAAGAAAATTCTGTCCCGAATATGAGAAAGAGCAAATGGCAAATAAATTCTTGAACCACCGGATGGTGGATGTAGACTGTCGAGGGTATACTTCGACATTCTTCGAGTATGCTAGAGTTGTACCAACCCTGGCTTCGCCAGAACCCGGTACTTATTTCCCGCTATATTTGGGGTTTGATTGGCGAAATCCGTGATATCGTTAAAGCTGCGAGACCTCGCACTATTGACGATGCTGTGGAATTAGCCAACACCCTAACTGACGGGCTGGTACGCACAAGAGAAGAAAACCGAAAAAAGGAAGTGGCCCAAAAGATTACCCAAGGATTCCGTGTGGGTAACAGTAGTAATTTCAAGAAAATGGGAACAGGGCAATCTTCCACTACTCCATTCTGCGGTACCTGTAAAAGAAAGCATTTTGGAAAATGCAAAGGGTATTGCAATTTCTGCAAAATTCCAGGGCATCAAGAAGAAGATTGCAGGAGGAAGAAATCAACAATCTGCTACAACTGTGGAGAAGCTGGACATTTTAGGCCAGACTGCCCGATATTGGCCAAACCAGCTGACAACAAAGCCAAACCTGCAGACGGAGCTACCAAGAAGAATGCAAGAGCATTCCAGTTGACTACCCAAGAAGCGAAACTCATTCCAGATGTGATAGCTGGTACGTTCCTAGTTCATTACGTTTATGCAAAAGTATTATTCGACTCTGGTGCAAACCAAAGTTTTATAAATACTTCGTTCTGCCAAGCTCTTAAACTACCCTTAAACAACCTTAGACAAATTTTTACTGTCGAAACGGCAGATGGGAATTCTGTTAACATAGATAAGGTTTTGCGAGAAGGAAAGATAGAACTCTTAGGCCATAAATTTTCTGCAAACCTGTTACCTATGAATTTAGCCGGATTCGATATTGTGTTAGGAATGGACTGGTTAGTAGCCAACCATGCTCGAATTCTCTGTGATAAAAATTCCATAGAAATTCTTACGCCCACCGGAGAATTAGTGGTGATTACAGGAGATAAGCCACGTAAGCCACTGAAATTCATTTCAGTAATGAGATTGGTCAGTTATTCAAGAAAACAAGGAATAGTGTATATGATATCAGTAATCATTAACACTAAAGGTAAGGAACTTAAGGAAATTCCAGTAGTATCCGAATACCCGGATGTATTCCCAGAAGAACTACCTGGATTACCACCCAATAGGGAAGTAGAATTTAGAATTCATCAAATTCCTGGAACTACACCGATAGCCAAGGCACTTTATCAGTTAGCACCCACCGAAATGCTAGAATTGAAAAAGCAGTTAGATGAATTATTAAGCAAAGGATTTATACAACCCAGTTCATCCCCGTGGGGAGCTCCAGTATTGTTTGTGAAAAAGAAAGATGGGTCAATGAGAATTTGTATCGATTACAGGGAATTGAATAAGGTTACAATTAAGAATCGATACCCATTACCTAGGATCGATGATCTTTTCGATCAACTTCAGGGAGCTAGATATTTTTCTAAGATAGACTTACGCTCCGGATACCATCAGTTGAAAGTACAAGAAGAAGAGATACCTAAAACTGCTTTCAGAACTAGGTATGGTCACTACGAGTTTACAGTCATGCCATTTGGATTAACAAATGCTCCTGCAGCATTTATGGACATGATGAATAGAATCTGTAAACCGTATTTGGATAAATTTGTAATTGTCTTCATCGACGATATACTCATTTATTCCAAAAGTCAGGACGAGCATTGTAAACACTTGCATGCACTCTTAACTTTGTTAAGAAAAGAAAAGCTTTACGCCAAATTCTCGAAGTGTGAATTTTGGCTACAAGAGGCACAATTTTTAGGACACATGGTGAATCACGAAGGTATTCACGTAGATCCCTCCAAAATAGAAGCGATCACCAAATGGAAGGTCCCGCAGTCAGCTATGGAAGTTAGAAGTTTTCTCGGGTTAGCTGGATACTATTGACGATTCATTAAGGATTTTTCCAAAATAGTTGTGCCATTAACTAAGCTAACCTGCAAAGCAATGAAGTTTGAATGGGGACCTAGGCAGGAATAGGCTTTTAAGATTTTAAAGCAAAGATTAACGCATGCCCCAATTCTTGCCTTACCAGAAGGGACAGAAGATTTTGAAGTTTACTGTGATGCTTCTAAGCTAGGATTAGGATGTGTGCTAATGCAACGCAAGAAGGTAATTGCGTATGCCTCAAGGCAATTGAAAAAGCACGAGGAAAACTATACGACTCATGACTTAGAGTTAGGAGCCATAATTTTTGCCCTTAAGATTTGGAGACACTATCTGTATGGAAGTAAGTTTACTGTCTATACAGATCATAAGAGTTTAAGATACATATTTGGGCAAAAAGAATTAAACATGAGGCAAAGAAGATGGATGGAAATTTTAAGCGATTACGACTGTGATATTCAATATCATGAAGGAAAGGCAAATGTAGTAGCAGATGCCTTAAGTCGTAAGTATCATGAAAAGCAAAAGCGAGTTCGTGCTCTTAGATTAAGTCTACAATTAGACTTAATGGAACAATTGAAGAATATTCAGGAAACAGCAATCAAGGATGATGCTGAAGGAATGAAAGGAAGAATAAAAGACTTGGAGCAACAAGAAAAGGATTTGGGTACCTAAGCAAGGAGAGTTAAGAAATAAGATTTTAGAGGAAGCCCATAAATCTAGGTATACCATGCATCCCGGTAACAATAAAATGTACCAAGATTTAAGGAATAACTTCTGGTGGATAGGAATGAAAAAGGACATAGCTAGATATGTTTCTAAGTGTCTTACTTGTTCACAAGTTAAGGCAGAACACCAGAAACCCTCAGGTCTACTACAACAATTAGAAATGCCGGTATGGAAATGGGAACTCATAACCATGGACTTTATTACTAAGTTGCCCAAAACCAGAAAAGGTAATGACGCGATTTGGGTAATTGTGGATCGATTAACCAAATCAGCTCATTTCCTACCCATGAAGGAAACTTTTAGCATGGAAAGGTTAGCCAAATTATACGTAGACGAGGTAGTGTCCTTACATGGAGTCCCACTCTCCATTGTATCGGATAGAGATAGTCGTTTCACTTCCCATTTCTGGACCAGTTTCCAGGAAGCAATGGGAACCCGATTAAATTTAAGCACTACATACCATCCTCAAACAGACGGACAAAGTGAAAGGACGATCCAAACCCTGGAGGACATGCTTAGGGCATGTGTGATAGATTTTGGTGGAAACTGGGACGACCACCTACCCTTAATCGAATTCTCTTATAATAATAGTTATCATGCAAGCATTGAAGCTGCCCCATTCGAAGCACTGTATGGACGAAAATGTAGAACTCCAGTTTGTTGGGCAGAAATAGGAGAAAGCCAGTTATCAGGTCTTGAGATTGTGCAAGAAACCACCGACAAGATCACTCAAATCAAGGAAAGACTGAAAACGGCTCGAGATCACCAGAAGAGTTATGCAGACAATCGACACAAGCCACTGGAATTTCAAGTTGGAGACAAGGTACTCTTGAAAGTTTCTCCTTGGAAAGGAGTAGTTCGGTTCGGTAAAAGAGGAAAGTTGAGTCCAAGGTACACAGGACCCTTTCCAGTAATCCAACGCATAGGACCAGTTGCATATCGCTTAAAACTACCAGAAGAACTAGCTGGAGTACATGACGTATTTCATGTATCCAACCTCAAGAAATGTCTATCTGACGAATCCCTGGTAGTACCTCTTCAAGACATAGAGGTAAATGAAAAGTTGAAGTTCGTAGAGAAACCGCTTCAAATAGAAGACAGAAAGATTAAGTTCCTCAAACACAAAAGATTGGTACTAGTCAAAGTCAAGTGGGATTCAAAAAGAGGACCCGAATACACCTGGGAGCTGGAATCAGAGATGAAGCGAAAGTATCCTTACTTATTTCAAAAAATATCAAGGACGAGATTCTAAATAAGGTAAGGAGGATGTAAGGACCTGCAAAAATGTCCCAAAATGACCCGTAAGTGAAAACCCGGACCCCTGAAACCCTAATGTGCATGAAAAACAAAGAAATCAAGAAAATTGGGTTTCACGCGGGCCGCGTAAACCATAATAGAAGTCTACGCAGGCCGCGTCAACTTGAAGTTGACCAGATAAGCATTCTGGGCCACGTGTCGCACACGTGGCAGACCTACCGATGACACGCTAGCCCTAGTTGTAGACTAGGTGGCCCTCGCGGGCTGCGTAAAACTCATTTTTCTGCTATAAATTGCTGGTGCATGAGCAGTTCATCTGTGTTCGAAAAATTTGATAAAAGCGAAGTTTACTGCTCAAAATCACATTTTCGCTTAGGGAAACACTGCTACGATTACATGGTATTAACTCGATCGCTGCTACGATTCAATGTCCGATCGATTAAAACCAATCCGATGGATGTTTAAGTACTGCCCGAATCAGGGCTATACTTTGTCATTCGTCGTGAGGGTTTTGATCTCGTGAGTTATAGTAAATGTTGTATTAAGTTACTAACCTAGTTTCGTGTGCATTGTTGTTTAAATTAGGTTATCAGGCTTATCAGTAGGCTAAACTCTGCCCTTTTAAACTTGCAATGTGAGTCATTCTCTTTTATCAACAATGTTTTACAATACTCCAATTATTTTCAAAAGTTATAATTACAGGGATTAAGTCATGGTTATCTTGAATCACTGGCTAGTGGGGTATTGTGCACATTATTAATTTCTCACGGTTAGGTTCATCAACCTAACACTGATAATCATCACTACTTGGGTGAAAGGACCCAATAGTGGTATGACCATCGTCACAAGGCTGTGACACGGCGCCAGATAAAAATAAGATAGTAGCCATTGTAATCGCTTTTATGCTGTAATTCATAGTCCTGTGTCATTTTATCAAATTGAGTGACTCGCCAGTATTTCCCCGCTGACAAAATATTTTTAAAACATGTTTTAGATGACCTACTGTGAATTAAGGAAAAGTGCTACAGAGCACTAATAAAGCTTGAAGTGGTGGCTCAGTAAAATAAATAAACATGTTTTGTAAAACAGGGAATTTCCTTGTGAAATTCCTCTATTGTAAATTACGGGGTTTGACCCAAATTATGAAATAAAATAAATGGGGCATTTTCAAGTTTTAAAAGATCCTGTTAAACTTCCGCTATCAATTCAATTAATAAATACCACGGGTTTCTGTCCCGCGGCTCCTGGACCGGGTCACACTGGGACGGGGGCCATGACAAAGAATCTTGGATATCCCGACACTCTATGACAAGCCCAAAAACCTTCTCTTCGACCCATTCCATTGGGAGTGTAAAGCCACATTATAAAGAGTTTTGCTTGAGGACAAGCAAAGATTCAAGTGTGGGGGTATTTGATGTGTGCAAAATGCAACATATAAATTACATCAAATGTGGCATAAAACTAACTCTTTTTTAGTATTAATGTTGGAAAAAATATGTTTTTGTCTTCCTTTTGTATTTTCAGGATTAAATGAGCTCAAATGAACAAAAGAAGCAAAAAGGCAGCTAAATCTAACATAAATACAAGAAAAGGAATAAATGTGGCATGCCCGACCCCCCGACAGCATCTTCCCAAGCAAAAACAAGAGAGCAGAAGGCTGAACACGCCCCGTGCTCAATGAGCACGGGGGCGTGCCCAAGTGTCTGCAGAAAAGACAAAGTTGTAGAAGCTTCTATCACCCACCACGGGGGCGTGCCCAGCGGACACGGGGCCGTGGTCAACTCTAAGATTCGCAGAATCTGGGGAAATCTTGATAGTACAGATACGCTTCTGCACACGGGATCATGCCCAGTGGACACAGGGGCGTGGTCAACTAATGCAGACAAACTGCAATTAATGAAGAAAGAGAAGGAGGGTGGATACGGGGCCGTGCCCAATGGACACGAGGACGCGCCCGAGCTGCTGTTCAGGCTATAAATAGGGGTGCTTGGCTCATTTGCAAACCATCCCTTGGCACACCACCTCTCTCACACTTCACCCACACTCCACCACCACCACAACACCATTATCCACCACCATCATCAATCATCCATCATAGAGTGTGTGAGTCATCTCGGGATCCAAGATTGATCGTAAGAGTTCTTGACAATCAAAGGCCATGTTTGCCTAAGTCTCTTACATCACTTGGTGAAGACAAGTGTCTAGTGTAATACTTTTTATTTTTAATCTTTTCGCACTTTTTATTTGGTTATGTATTAATGACTTTAATAACTAGTTTCTTATGTTGAAGGTGATTCTTCCTTATCGTTTGTCTGTGGTGTCTTGGCATTATTTTACTGTCTATATAAAATAAAAGATTTTCACCATTCATATCTCCACGGTCTATATGGAGGTATGTTGGCTACCTGGTCGGGGGTTAAGGGAACGGTTTGGTAAGAGTCTTGCCTTGTTCAGTTCATAGATCCTGCAAGGACCTGGGTCAAATTTAGTAGGACCTCCTTCAATACCCACCGATATTGGATGGCGGGGGTCCAAACTCTTTGATCCCCTCATATGTAAGCTACTATTAAAACTTTAACTCGGCTACTTAGGACCGTATCCCTGCTGACTCAGACTACTTAGCTGAGGGTAACGTCACCTTCAAAAGAGGGGTCAACCACATTATGCATTAATAACTTAATTAATTATCCTTCAATAATCCGACCCTTTAGGATTGTATCCTTGCTGACTCAAACTACTGGGTTGAGGGTAACGTCACCTTCAAAAGAGGGGCCTACTACAATAACTAAGATAATCTCTTAAAAAGTGCAAAGGTGCGGAAATAATCAAAGGTTACACTACACACGAGTCGGATCCAAGTGATTCATCTTGTCTATCTGTTTTTACTTTATTTTATTTTTCAGCATTTTAGTTAGTTTTATTTTTCTTGTTTAAAAACCTTTTTCTAACTTTTAATTTGATTAGACATTGAGGATAAACCGGTACTAAAAGCTCTTGTGTCCTTGGACGACCTCGGTATCTTACCAACACTATACTACGCTCACGATGGGTGCACTTGCCCATATGTGTGTTTAGTGTTAGTAAATATCGTGTTTTATAAATTTAAAACTTGGCTAAAAAGTGTTAAAAAGGGCTTAAATTATACATTAAAAACTATACACACTTACGCACATCAATACTCCCGACAAAAAATAGGATACTTGACATTTATAAAATCCCAAATTTTTATAAGCCCAAACTTTTTACAACCCCAAACTTATATAATAATTAAGCCCAAATGATTAAACTTGTATAATAATTAACCCCAAATGTAAGTCCTTTGTTTATCGGGTAGTAAAGTTAGCTTTTTTTTTTACCGGTTGCAACCGCAACCGTTAAAAGATGTTTTTGTAAATTGAAGCAGGGCGTCTCCAAAAATCTTCGAAAATATGGCCTTGTGTGAAGATAAAATACGGGACCCTAAAATATAAACTTCTTAAAAAGAATATACAAAATAGTTTTAAATATATGAAAATAAATTAAAAATTTGTGGAATCACTTGTATGTTGCGGCGGACTGCTTTTTTACATGGAAACGTAGATAAAAAGCACATCACACGCACATTTGGACAACGAAATGTAGAAAGAAAACACGTTGTAAGGGTAAATTAAGAAAATATGGAATAGTTATGTCGTAACTTTAAAAATCGTTATTTACAATCATGTAAAACCATCGTAACCTATCCAAATTTATTTAGAAAATACACAGAGTTGAAAAAAAAAACAAAATAAGACTTTTTTCATAAAAAAATGGAACACACAAAACTACTTGTAAAATACACAGAAGTTCGCCGCGTTGCGGCGAAGTTCTTTTGTTATTTAGTATGTGTTTACATGTGTTTTGAAATCACTACGAGCGTGTTGCGAACGGAACTGCTGACAAAAATAAAAAGAAAATGTAAAAAAATAAACACTAAAAGATAACCGAAAGAAAATTAACCAAAAAGTTGTATGGTAACGATGTTGTTCGTATGAAACCCGTGGTCAGAGATGAGCAAATTGTTCTGGGTACCGGTACCAAATTTGCCGAACCAAAAGATCTTAAGTACCAATTCGGTACCGACTTTTGGCGTTCCTGGTACCGGTTCACTACCGTTTTTTACCTTCATTTACCGGTACCGTAACCGGTATTTTCGGTATCAGTACCGATTCTGTATCGGTTGGTACCGAGCTCATCCCTTCCCCTGAAACTAAAAATAGAAAAAATTAAAAGTTGAAGAAAATCAACAAAAAAAATTGTACGATATCGTTGTTCGTACGGTAGCTGTGATCAGGGATGAGCAAATGGTACCGGGTAGCAACACTGAATTTCCCGAACCAAAAGTGTTAGGATCTGAGGCTCTACTGATTGTGTTTGTTTGCATGATTTGAACATTTCAAATAGATATGAACGGTTTTAAGTGCAGCGGAAATGAATAACAAACTTTGTAAACACAATCAAAGGAGAATATAGTTCGATAAACAATTGCTTTTCATAGAGTCGAAAGATTACATCAAAAGCAAAAGATTACAATGCAAGCTTACAGACTAAAACTCCCCCTCAGCCTGATACTTCAGAGTTGGTTGCACAAGATGAAAGGATTGAATTGAGGAGAAGAACTCACTCAAAACGAATCAAATGTAACAGTACAGAGTACTGTCATATTTATAGGCAAACCAAACCACTGATGTACCTCAGCTGACGTCACCATGATAGTGACATCTAACAGCCTAACAACCTATAAACACTGGTCTATACAAAACTACTGATGTCTAACAACTGATTGATAATTAAATACAAAACAAGTCTAACACTGTTCACGTTCCACTGTTGTAGCCTAAGCACTGATTACTTGAACATCAGTGCTTTCTTCAAAAGGTGATCAGTCTTTGAATGAGCAGTGCTTGGGTCTTCAGCAGTACTTAAGAGACAGCAGTAGATAGAGCTCAGTGTTTGCCTATAGCAGTCTTTAGTTGTTTCATTAGTGTTTGGTTCATCAGTTGTTCTTCTGAGCAGTACTTAGAGCGTATCAGCAGATAGGTAACCACTGTCAAGGGGAGAGCTTAGTGTAAACGTCTGCTTATTGTGAATCCACTGTTGTGACCTGGTTTTGGCTTTACATTATCTGTTCCTCTGGTAGGGTTCAATCCCAACAATCTCCCCCTGGAACAGATAATGCCAAAACCTGTCATTATTCTGGATCTTTATTACTCATCAAAAGTTCCCTTGCTTTTCTTTTGAAATCTTCTTCAAATTCTTTGGAACTTATGTTATCTACATCCCTGCACAGTGAAAGTTCAAGGAGATCCTGCAAATCTTGAACACTAAGGCCTAGTGCTTCTTTCCTTGATATGTATTTCACATTTCCATTGGATCTGACAATAGTCAATACATGGGTCTTTTGGTCAGATATCCACTTTAGTACTTTCGAACCCAATGGATTTCTTGGGAGAGATTTATTTAAAGATGAGCTTTGGAAAATTGGCCTTGAGAAAAATTGTAAAGAAGTATCCTGAACTTCAGACATTCTTTTGAAAGCTTCTTCTATGACTTCATTTGCTGCAGCTATATCTTCTGCAACCTCTTTGTCAATCAGCTCTTGTCTTTGTTGTTGATCAAGCTCACTGTCTGGGATATCTGCTGAACTATGTGGTGATGCAGGCTTGGTTGACACCCTCTTAAAAAGGTTTTGAAGCTTTTCTGAGCTCTCTTCTTTTAGACCCATTTTCTTGATGGCTTCTGTGAAGTACTCATCTTCCTTTTCTTTAACCTCTTCACTGGTCAACTGTTCTTTTTCTTCTTGATTTGTCACAAAAGTAGACCGGAACAGTGTTTTGAGGTTTTCTATCTGCTGTTCAAGCTTCATTCTTTGTTCGTGCTTCTTTGAGGTGCTTGAAACAGTTATCTTTCTTTTCTTTAGCCTTTCATAGGCTTCATCAGTCTGCTGTTTTGACCATTTTGATATGGCTTCAGCAGTATCCATTTTTGCATCCACCAGCTCCTTCTTCTTTCTCTTATACTCAGCAGTTAGGTCAGCAATGAGCTTTTTGTATTTTCTCCAGTTTGGAGCATTCTTCTTCTTTGTAGGATCATTCTTGATTTTCTCAATCCTTTCTGCCTCATGCTTTAGAGCGACTATTGGCCATTCTTCGAACTGTTGTTCTTTAGCAGGATAGAATTTCTCTTTCATGATGTAGGCTAGATATTGTTTTCTTAACCTTTTCTTTTGATCAGCCTTTTCTTTGTTTAGGTCTTGTGCAAACTCTTCTATCTGCTTTACTTTTGTGAAGTAGAACTCCAGTCTTTTAGCAATGCCATCTTCGCTTAAACGTTCACGTTCACTTTCAACTTTAGCTCTTAGTTTAGCTTGCCTTGCCTTGAGTTTGAGGTAATCATCCATATCATCTGGTGGCATGTAGCCTATGAGTGAGGAGAATCTTCTTTTTGAATGATCTTCTTCTGTATAGAATTGCCTCATCTCATTTTTGATAGCTTCATGTTCCAGTGGATGTTGTGCAGCATTAGGATCATGTATACCCTCATCGGCAGAGATTGGCTTTCTTTTTCTGTTGAAGAGCTTTGGTTGTGATGTAGGGAAGGTGAGAGCAGTGGTGGATGATTGACTAACAACTATTGAAACAACTGGTGTTTCAACTGCTGTTGTCATTACACCTGCTGATATGTCAGCAGATGTCTTCTGCTTTTGAGCAGGGGATGACGGTGGTGAGGTAGTTTTTGATGATGGTGATGGTGGTGGTGAATCATCATCTGATATGAGATTCCTTCTCCTTTTTAATGAAGAAGGGGCAGATGATGTTTTGGGTGGATCAGTGGTTTGAATGATGGAGAGTGTCTGACAAACAACTGGTGCTTCAACCGCTGCTGTCATTACAACAGATGTTGTAACATCTGTAGTCTTCTGTTTTATGACAGGAGGTAGTGGTGATGGTGTGATTGTAGATGATGGTGGTAGAGCAGTAGTTGTAGTGGTGTGTGGTAGAGTGGTGTGTGTTGAAGATGTGTGTGTTGATGACATGGCAGCTGTTTGGCTACTGACAGCAGTTTTTGTAACTACTGGTGTATCAGCTGTTTGACTAACAGGTTTTGAGACCTGTTTTTCTTTTTCTTTTTCTTTTTCAGGCTCAATACAAAGGCCATGTTCTATTCCCATTTTATTCATTTTTCCCAACAGCTTGATATTATCCCCCTTTTTGGCATTATCTGAGGGGGGGTTAACAAGAAATGATATGGAAGAAGGAACTTTGCCAGAGGCGCTTTGAATGCTAGCCTTTATAGCCTTGATATCTGCTTGAGTGTCTTTGAATCTTGATTCCACCATGTTGGTCAGCATTTGTACTTGAATAGCATGCTTTTTATCAGCCATATGTTGTTGTTTTTCAAGCATGGGTTGAAAGATATTCCAGAGCTCATTTGCAGCAATTGCTTGTGATGGAGCAGATGCTTGAGTTGGAACAAATGCTTGTGGTGGGGCAGCAGTAGATTGTGCTTTTTGAGCTTTTAAAATCTCTTGCACCATCTCCTTTATTTCAGCAACTGAACCTTCAAGTTTTTCAACTCTGTCCGTCAATTCCTGATATTTTGAATCATCACCTACTTTAGTAGGATCATCTGAAT